>JAHUTJ010025267.1:0-28881 GCA_036250325.1 Characodon lateralis
ATGAGGTGCAGTCATTTGTGTACAGAGAGAAGAGGAGTGGGGATAGAACACACCCCTGGGGGGCACCAGTACTTATTGATCTGGATCGGGAGAAGATGCTCCCCAGTCTCACCTGCTGCTGTCGGTCTGTTACGGGATGCACACCTTCTTAAAGGTCCCAATTTTGTCTCATTAGTCAGCAGAGGTTTTGAGGCTCAGCTAGATTTTATTTTTTTTTGATAAGTGCAAAATGGACCTTTGTGTTTGTATGGGTCAACAGTGGTTTAGGCCTTGAAGCAGTCTCATAGATGTCACTTTTGCCTAGTCTCTTTTTTATTGTTAAATCATGAATTGTGAATTTAATGGAAATTAGATGTTTTTCGTGATTCTTTTGTGTCCTACTGGATAAGTCGTCAATGTGCTCTTGGACTGGTGTTTTTGTGCTTTCTTAAGTTGCTTACCAGGGGCTCATATTACATGTGGTACAGTATTAAGTGAATGGGAAGGCAATGCTGGAATGTAATATGCTCTCTACTTCAATAAAATGCAAAGGTAGAAATACTAGGATCGGCTAAAAGCACTGAAAATAGTTTTTGTTTCTATAATGTAAGCTGTGGTCTTTCTTAGCATTGATTTGTTTAAGATTATGTTTTAATTTGAGCCAAATTGTTTGTTATTTCAAGTTTTTCAAGTAGTCTGTCTTAATCTACTAACTCCTAATATGCTGAAATGTACTTTATATGTTAAGGTGAATGGGTTTTTTGAGGACACAGAGGCTACTGAAATGTAGCAAAAGCACAAAAATGCAAAGTACTACAAGTAAAGATCATCCAATGAAATAGTAATTGGGAACCTGTTTGCTTTTTACATGTTTACTTCAAGCTGTAGCTGAAACAAGCAAACAAGTTCTACAGGCTAAGGGTCACTGACACTTTTATACACCTATATTTAAAACACGAATTGAGCAACAACTTGCATGACATAATTTGTGCTGCTTTAGATATAAAAATACAGATAGATCAGCTTGCTGAGTATGAATGCTAAACTACATCCTAAAAAACAGACTTGTTCTTTTAAAAAAATAAGAAAAAATCAAGTTACCCAAAACCTTTATCACCTGACCATCTATGATGCAAATAACTTTTCTAAAAAAAACAGTAAACATAAATAGTTTCCATTCCACATGCAGAATAGAAATTTTTTTTTTTTTTGGCAAAATAAAGTGTTTTAGAGACATCTATTTGGGAAGCTCTATCTTTTCCTTTCTTGTGTAGTATTGCAGGATGATGAAAGAGAGACTCATAGAGACTAATTTAGATGTCTATGTCAGTATGTCCAAAACTCAAAAGTCTCTAAAACATATTGAAAGCTTAATAGAAGACACAGTGCTTCTAAAATGCCACAAAATTATGAATGCTGGGCGGTAACGTGAAAAAAAAGTAACAAAGTAATTGTTACTTAAACAGTTATAGTTTGGTTAAGCACATCATTAGGAAATACGTTCACTTCTTTAACGAGAGCTAGATTGTGAGCAGGTGGGTAGGAGTGAAAAGCTTCCTTGCTTGATTGCAGCAGGGTTTCTTGTGAAAGTGTAAAACTGCATTCTGCAACGCTCTGTTCAGCAGATTACAGATTCCCTAGCATATCAAGGTTATATTTCAGTCATTTGTTCAGTTTGACAGAATCAGAGGGCACCGAGGCTCTAAGAAGCCGATTCCAGTAATTCAGAAGCAGTTTAATGTGAAAAATACTTTGACCTTAAATGGTAATGCAAGAGTCATTCAAAAACATTTCAGAGAAGGCCAAAGTCTTGAATTTTATTACACCTAAATGGTCACACCTCCCATCATCTGTCTTGATTATTTTTTACATGGTAGCTTGGTAAGAGAGTATTTCTGTGATGTTCTTCAGTTTGGGAACAAGTCAGGAGGACAGGATGTGCTTAGGATTCACCCTCAAAAACTAAATATGTACCTTATGGCTTTACTTCTTCTTGAGTGTATAATGTATAAATGTATGAAGTGGATTGAACTAAGTGCTTTTGGAGGACAAAGTTTTATGCCTTCTGACAAAACATTGTGCTAAAAACTGGATGAACACAGTTTGTTTGTGGTAAGTAGAAAAGTGAAGATCCTGTAACTGTATGCTAGGCTATGGTTATGAGAGCCTGACGGTGTGATAATCTTGAGCAAAACATTAATATATATGAGTGATCATAGCAATAACAATTTTTGTAAATAGTTTTCCATAGTTTATTTAATTTGATGCACAGTCTCTGAGATTCAGTGACAGCAGTGACAGCCAATTCTAAATATGTGTCAGAGAAGTTATCCATCCATCCATCCATCCATCCATCCATCCATCCATCCATCCATCCATCCATCCATCCATCCATCCATCCATCCATCCATCCATCCATCCATCCCTGCATATCGTTGCATGCAGAACATGCAACCTCTGCAGAAAGACACCAGGATTTAAACCTAGGACCTTCTTGCTGCAAGGCAGCTTGTGTAGCATCATGGAAAAATCAAAAGAAATGACATGAGATTCAGGAAGAGAATAATGTAATATTTAGGAACTAGATGAGCTGTCCTAGAGATGAACATGTTTTGGTGCAAAGAGCAGAACAAAAGCAGAATACCTTTTGAAGATGTTGTCTGAAGCTGTTAGGAGAGTGTCATTATCCATGGTGAAATGAGTCCTGTGACATAGGCTGAAAACCACTCAGAGAGGGAGAAGCCATTACTCAAAAAGCACTACAAAAAGATAATACATTTTTTAAACACACTCAATGACACAGGCCTTTTTTTGGAGACATATTGTGTGGTTTAATAATTCCTAATTTAAGGTGTTTGGCCAAAATGACCATTGTTCTAGTTGAATGAAAAAGAAAAAGCCAGAGTACTCCATCCCAGCTGTGAAGAAAGGTATGGCAGTATCATGTTGTGTAGATATTTGCTACTGGAGGAACTGGTGGGCTTCACAAAATAGATGGGATTATGATAAAAAAGCATTATGTGGAAATATTAAAGCAACATTTCAAGACATCAGCCAGGATGTTACATATTGGACACAAATCTGCCCTTCAAATGATAAAGGAGACAGGTGTTGAAGGTCAAAACAAAGTTCCTAAAGTAACATTTCTTGATCTAGTCATAGATTCCAATTTCAGGAACACCTTGATCCCCATCTGCTGATTTTAGGTTTCCTCTCTATGCACCCAGTTTTAAACCTAAAATATGTTTATTCCTATTCTGTCTGTGTTCATTACGTCCTCTGTACGGCGCTTCGTGGGGCTTCTTCCTCATCAGAGATGCATGGGTCTTTTGTGTGCACCGTGCAGATGAAAGATTTGCGGTAAAGCAGCAAACTGCACAGAAACAAAAGAATTCTTTCTCCTGCATGCTCTTACACATTGGCGCAATCTCAAAGACAGCTGTTCTGCTCCCGGGTGTCCCAAACCCTCTGACTTGATCTTTATCCCTCTTTCTACCCAATCCATCTTTCTTGGTATTGATTCATAAAATCAAAAGGGTATATGACAAGGCCCACCAGAGTGGTACAGAGAATCAATGACATGTTTGATACTGTCCATTATCCTGTTTATGCTGTCCCTAAATACTGAAATACTCTCCTGTCACAATTTCCACGACTGATTAGGTTAGATGACTTTTCAGTGGCCGCAAATGTAGAGAGGGTCTGTGCATAATTAAGGGATGTAAATGTAGAGCTTTGTAGCTGCAGCTTTCAGTTTGTGCTTAAAGGCAGAAAGCTTTCCAATCATCTGCTTAGTCACCAAAGCACGATGAAGCTCTTTGCAAGCAGAGCCAGTTAATCAAAGATGGGACTCTTGCCACTTAAATCTTGTTTCATATGTTTAAGGAGAGGACTGGCATTGAGAGATTTCAAAATAGGTTTTCGTGTAGATCTGTTTTTGTTATTTATTTCTGCCTTAGGGGGCCTGAGGATAAATGCAGTGCTGACATCCATGATCAAATCCAGGAGATCTGAGAGAGCGGTGAATGTTACAATGCTGAACAAAAGTATTCACGCCCGTTGAACTTTTCCACTTTTTGTCATTTAATGACCAAAAACATCAATGTATTTTCTTAGGGTTTGAACACAAAGTAGCTCCTAATTGTGACATGGAAGGAAAACAATGCACACTTTTCCAATATTGAACAATCTGACATGAATGTACTGTATATTGAGGTTGCTTTAAAATGATACCCTGAAATAAAATCCAGGCCAAACTCCTTAAGTCACTAATAAGTGGGGTCTACCTCTGTTATTCCATCACAGTAACGCTCCTGCTGTTTTGTGAAGAACTCAGAGGTTTGTTAGAGAACATTAATGAACCATCAACATCATGAAGACAAAGGAACACAGCAGATGGGTTGGGAATAAAGCTGTGGAGAAGATTAGAGCAGCGTTAGGCTAAAAAAACAACATCCCTCTGTATTTTACAGAGAAATTTTTAATTCATCATCTGAAAATGCAAAGCAGCAAACTTACCGAGACAAAGTGGTCTTGACTTGCCAGGGTGCAAAGCAAACACGGACAAGAATGTGCCTTAATCAGAGGAGACCAAAGTTGAATTTTTGGTTTACATTTAAAATACACCATCATCATTGTGAAACATGTTGGTGGCTTCATCATGCTGTGGGATGCTTCGTTCAACAGGGACAGGCGGGTTGCTCACATTTGATGGGACGACGAATGTAGCTGCATTGTACAGCTTGTTAAGGAAATTTTAAGTAGCCGTGATGAGTTGTGGCAGAGAACTGGGCATAGGAATGTTTTTTTCTGGTTCTTCAGCTTATTTCTGATCCTCATTTTCAAGAGTCTTAAAACTACAAACAGCTGGGTTTCCACTTGCACAACAACTACACCGCAGTAGTTTCTGAGTAACGGAAACGGAGAGAAATGTAGAGACTGACCGGGTCATCTGGAAAATCCAAAAAGTGCTTCAAATCCAAACTGAAAAGACAATTACTTTAAAGACTTGTAGATTGCAGTTTTGCAAAGTTAGGAAATCCTTTATATGAGCATCATTCCTCTGAGAAAAATGTTAGACTGTTTTAAAACACTGTTATCAGTTTGATCAGCCTATAAATAAAGGGAGACTGACTTTATCATGTAAACGCAAATCTATAAAGACAAAATAATTAAAATTCAACAGGACAGATTAAGCAGAATATCCATATTTCCAGTCAAGTAATGAGAAGTTAGAAGCAGTGAGGAGAGCACTTCTTGGAGATGAACTGGCTGAATTGGGAAACACTGCATTCCCTCAACTTTTGTGCCTGGCACTCATCAAATCAGATTGTTGGGTTGGTCAATATCCCATGTATTTATGTGTGCTGTCAACAGCACAGCCGCAAGGGCTTCGCCAGCAAATGAAAAAAAAACGTGTCAACAAATCCATCTGGATAGTTTTTTCCGTCAGGTAATATATCCCGAATATGACACCCTCGCCTTCTCCTCATCCCCCCGGACTGTTTGCATATGTAAACAGCCGCCATGATTGTCCTAGATATTTAACTTGTAGGGCCCATGGCCTTCATGTGTTATGACACCATGTTGAAATTTTCAGAGATAATAAATTAAAGAAAAACAAAGAAACAACAGTAAAAATGTTATCAAAGATGAGGCCATGTTTTTCTCATTAACTTTGGAAATGCTTCTGAACCATACCATTGTGACTCAAGCTTCTTTAGACCAATCACTTTAAATATCAATCAGTGGAAGACCAATGAGGTCCGGCTGAAGTATTGTGTATATGTGCAGATAATGGTTGGAGGTGTTTTTCTTTAAATGGATGTCAGAGTGACTTTACTATGACACAAAATTGTAGTCAGGCTTGTGAAAAGTGCTAATGCTGCTCTTTTTTTTGTCTCTATCTTTCTCTGCTGGAAAACCAACTGCCTGCTTGGATTACCTTTAATTGCTTCAGGTATGTTGTTGTGCAGCAATATATATGATTTGGTCAGGAATAACTATTAATAAGTGCCACAGGGCAATTATTAACAAAGTTAGTAATGTTGATCAAATTTCAGAGCACCACCTCATGATCAGGAATTAAGAGCCAAACATCTCTCAGTCTCTGTCAGTTGATGTTTTATGAATACCTGCCTGGTGAGGTGTGGTATTATACAACAATAGATTAAGGAATGAATTCACACTCTGGCGTTCTCAAACAGCAAGCCCTGCACACATATACAGAATAAACACAAACAACCTACCTTCAAAATACAATAATTTATTAACCTAATAATTCAACTTCCAGTTAAAATATGTTAATCAAGAAACTATTTAACGAGGCTAGTAACATTGAACTAAACTACTACTGTAAGTAAAAATGAAAAAGAGGAAGTAATGAATACGGGAAACAAACAATAGAAAGAAACAAATATGAATAAAACTAAAACCAATAAAACGATGCGGTGATATCACAGTTCAGTGTGATTATCTATGTTTAAGAACCAATGTTGGTTTTGAGGAATTTATAGTGAGGCCAAATAAGCTCTGAGAGCTAACAAAGAACAACAGTTGCTAGGTGTTCAAACAACCAGTTCACAGCGGAAAGCAAAAGGGAAAATAAACCGTTATTTTAATAAAATAATGGTTCCTAAATTATTTGCTGAATTGGAAATTAATTTGGTTGTGATGGTTGTGATGATTATATGGCAGCCCTGCTTCTCAGGCGTTCCCAGTTTCTATGTCCGTCTGCCACAATTTAGCCTACCACTGTCAGTGTTTATGAATGGGTGGATGACTGACTGTAGTGCAAAGCGCTTTGGAGTCCTCAGGCTAGATAAAGAGGGCCACTTCTAATATTTCTTCTCGTGGAGAAGAAGAAAGCTTTTAAAACAGGAAACAAGGAGGAATTGAGAGCTCTGCAGAAGGAACTGAGAAGGAAGTTCAGGAATGGAAGAAAAAAAAAAAAAAAACATCTACAGGAAGAAGACAAAAGACCAGCTGGGAGTGCATGAAGGATCTGAACCAGTTCTTCAATAGGTTTGACATTTAACCCTCCCTCTGCGCAGTCTCCCCTGCTGCAACCCCCTGCCAGCTTCCATGAACTTCACACCTATCAGCTCTCAGCCATCAACCACCTCCTCCACTTCAGAGGACCTCTACCACCACCCTGTGCTTTTTAATACTTCAAGTCAGAAATAGTTGCAAGAGATCAAGGTGCAAAAGCTGCAGCTCTGGATGGCATTGGCTCAAGGTTCCTAAAGTGCCGCGCAGATCAACTGTGTGGCATCGAGGAATACACGTTCAACAATGGGCCTGAAGCTGGGGAAGGTACCAAAGCTGTGGAATACCTCCTGTGCGTTACTAGGGCCTAAGACTCCACATCCAAAGGACCTCAGCAGCTACAGGCTGGTAGCACTAACCCTGCATATGGTGAAGATCTTTGAGAGGTTGGTCTTCAACCATCTTCGCTCCCTGGTGAGGTCTTTATTTGGTCGCCAACTGTTGATGACTCATGTTTGGTACCCAAAACTAGTGGCAATGTATGATGGTGCTCATCAAAACACCAAAGTTCGAAGGCATGCGAACCGAACCGGTTCAAGAACCAACATCAAGCAAAGGAGCGTTATCGCAGACCCTTTCTCCCAGCAGCTGTTAGGCTTTATAACAATCACTGCTCCCAACAAACTCAATGTGTTACATTTCTGCTGTTATTTCTTAAATAGTGTGTTGTTGTTTTAATTCTCACATACATGCACATTTTGTACATTTTTAAGATCACCCAACGCAGTTGCACATTTCTTTAAGTCTGAGTATGCTGTTTTGAATAACTGTACAGTATTTTTTTTTACTTATGCTGTAACTTTTCCCCTTACTGAGCAGGCTCCTATTCTTATTGTTTTGCTTTTATATGTTTACCTTTGTGTATTTCCGCATGCTTCCATTTGTCTTTGACTTTGCTGCTATTCTATTCTATTTATTTAAAGGCTTTATGTGTTTCAACAAGTTTCTAACTATTATGCAAATTTCTTGCGACACAAATGAACATAAGGATTTATATAAAAGGTAATCAAACCTTAAACAAGGATGTTAAATTAGGCTTTAAAGTGCTCAGGGTAGCACATAAACCTTTGATGTTTTTCCTCATGTTACTGCTGAATCCCCCATGCTCTTTTAGCCATCATGTGCTCACTGCATTGTTCTCTTGTGGTCTGCTTTCTCTATATTTCTTGTGTAACCAAACAATTTGCACCCCACTTTTGCTAGCCAAGAACAAACAAGAAGGCATAGTGTGCAACCGTGCCCTCTTTGTACACAACCCAACCCCGACAGTGCAGGAATGTTTTTAGTTTTATATAATGGATCAAATTTATGCAACAAAGCAGAGATGTCATGCAGAGACAGTCTCAGTTGGACTGCATTCATACCAAACTTGTATTTTGTTCTAATAATTTTACTGTGGGAGGTCATAAGTACCTGTTTTTGTAGTTTAGCAATACCAGGCGGTAAACAGAGACATTTTGGCTACAAAGTCATATTGAGAAACACAAAAGCGGATAATATAATGGAAGGGATTAGCTTTACTGATGACAGAAAAGATGAAGAGATCAGTTTAAATGAGTTGTAATCCCATGAACCTAACCATTCCACTGTGAGGCTGAAGCCTGTATCAACGAGGGCAGTAAAAGTTTAATCCCTTATATCTACTTGATATGGTTATTAAATTGTGGATCGGAGTAATTCGTATTATCCCTGCTTACTGTTCCTATATATGACCCTGGTTTAGCTGAAAATCTCAAGGACATGATAGTAAAAAAAAACTCCAATGTTTATAGTTTTTCCTGTTTGACACTAATATTAAAGCATGAATTAATTCTCAATAGATTTTTAATTGGATTAAGGCCTAGAGTTTGAGGCCATTCTACTACATGAATATGCTTGGATATAAACACTTCCATACATGTATGTTTGGGTTTGTTGCCCTGCAGAGTTTGTCCTAGTTTCAAGTCTTGCAGCCTCTAACTGGTTTTCTCCATCCATCTTCCCATCATGTCTGATCAGCTTTTCCGTGTCCCTGCTGAAGAAGATGTTGTGCTCAGGGATGCGCAGTGTTACGTTTTTGCAACAGATAGTATTTTGCGTTCAGGCCAAGATGTTAGATTTTGATGCAATTTAAACAAAGCAACTTCTACATATTTGCTGTGTTGCCTACATAGCTTGTGGCAAACTGCGGCGTCTATATAGTTCATATGACTTTCTTTAAAATTGTTTCCTTCTTGCCACTTCTTATCCCATCAAGAGGTTCTCCCAAATGAGCTGAGGATCTCTGCAGCTCTTCCAGAGTTACCATAGGCCTCTTGGCTGCTTCTCTAAATAATGCTCTCCTTGACTGGCCTGTCAGTTTTAGTGGATGGTCATGTTTTGGTTGGATTGTAGTTGTGCTATACTTTTTCAATTGTCATTCGATAGATTCAACATCGCTCAGATTTAAAGATTGGGAAATTGTTTTGTAGCCTAAATGTGCTTTAAACTTCTCCACAACTTCATTCATTGCCTGTCTGCTCTGTTATTTGGTCTTCATGATGTCGTTATCTTCATTAATGTTCTCTAACAAACGTCTGAGGCCTTCGCAAAACAGCTGGACTTGTACAAAGATTATAATAATAGCAATTATAATTATTTGACTATGACTATTTAGTGATTAGGCAACTTCTGACGGAGGTTGGTTAGTCAGAAAAATCCCACTAAAATACACTGATGTTTGTGGGTGTCATGTGATAAAGTAAAAAAGTTTAAGGGGAATGAATGCTTTTGTGAGACACTATACTCTTTCAAATCTTCCTGCATTTTTCCTCTCATGTTCCATGGTCAATCACTGTTTTCTACTTCCTGGTATGTTGTCAAACGTGTTTTCCCAAGAATATTTGTTTATTTCCCCGTTTCTATCTCCCTTCTTCACTCTTGGACTTCTTTCTCACCTACAGTATCTACAGCTTCTCTATAAATAATGCCATCTGTTGGACCGTGGCCTTCATTACACTCACAAAACTGTACATCAGCAAGAAAGGCCAACAAGGGTGCCTGGCACAGGGTAAACCAGTCATACCGCTGGCACAGAGAGTTATGTCTGGCACTCACTGACTAATGCATTTGCTTGTGAGGCCAGGAGGGAGAAAACATGTGAGCAATGAGGGCAAGGTTAAAAGGACCTTTGATTCTGTGCAAAGCAGGAATTAAATGTATAAGTGCGAGGATTTATGATGATAGTGAGAACTGCTTAAAGTTGTATTTTAGAGTCTGCTGCAAGTGCATTAAAACAGCTTTTATTCAGAATTGTGAGTTGGAAAAAAAGTAATCAATACATGTTTTGCTCTTTAAAGCCAAGGAGATAGAGGTGTTGAGGACTTGAAAGCATGCACAGCGGGACGTGATCAGGGTGTGGGTGATAGGGTCAGGGGTCAACTCTCTCAAATAGCCCCGGTGAGTACAACCATCTATCGGCTCCTTTGGCTTTGAAATGGGAAGCAGCCCTGGCTGCTCTTGAATGCTGGAGCAGCTTTCGGCATACCACGGTCTGCCATCAGACACAGTTGTCATGTCAGGTGTCTTCATAGGATTGGTTATTTTTGAGATGATGAAGGAAGGGTTAAGTGGTGCACTATGCTCTACGTTTAGTAAACAAATTATTAATGCATTGAACTGTATTAACACAATCCCAACATGTACTGTTATTTCTATTCAAACTCTGTAACAACAATGCAACAAACCAACATATAAAGACTTTTCCATCCAATCAAGCTTTTTGAATTTCTTGGTTCATATTTTTCTTTACAGTCCCTGAAAAAAAATTGCCTTTTGTTATCCAACAGTAGTTGCTTCTTTAAGGGTCTCTTTTAAGATATTCCTAAATTATTTCTTAATCAAATCCTTAATCCGATAGTTCTAGAAAGTATATGAAGTATTACCCGATCTGGACTCAAACCATATGCGCTAGACCACATGATCGATCTTTAATCTTAAATGACCTTTTTTTGAAATTGGCAGTTTCGGAAAGTTTTTTTTTTGGTCATTTTAGGCCTGAATGTTGCCTTTGATTGTTGGAATACTACCATAGCCTCATCTATATACAGTCTGAATGTGTGTTTTGTGTTAAGAAATTCTTCAGTAGTTTAAGTTGTATTACAAGAGGTTTCCAGTCCAAGTAGACACACATTCTTTTGTTGCAGCAAAGCTTACATTTTTGGGTTTCTCAAGGCTTTGTTCTTGGTTCTGTGCTGTTTTCATTATATAGATTGCCCTTGGGGTCCATTTTAAGAAATATAATATTTTATTTTACTACCACTGCATACAAACAGGAAAATCTGGTTGCATGAATCTCTGTGTCCCAAAGCAGCTCTGAAAGAGGAATGTGTTGGGGTGTTTCAGGAGATTGACACAAAGCTCTCATCTAATGTGTGCCGACGTGTGTGAGTGTTTACATTAGACTTTTGTGTTGAACAGCAGATGTTGATTAGATATTTAAATTGTATTTATCAGGGCATGGCTTCTATTTTTTTTTAAAGCAGGCCACTTTGAGATCATGTTTACGGAATGGGATTTTAGCATGCACTGTATAGGTACCCGTTTTTCATGCATTTTGATTTGCCATATTGTTAGATAAATATGTAAATCTAAAGCCTTAGTTAGACTGTGAAAATGACGCCTGAAAAGGAGTGTCCTGATAGCCTCTTAAGGCACACTTCACTCTGGACTAAGACCTCAACCCAACAATAAAGATTAGCCAGAATGCAGATGGTCCAAGTATACTCTTAGAGAGGTCTTCTGGGGTATATGAATAAAACATTTGTTCCTCATTACACATGGAGTGTGAGGGTTTACATACTTTGAAGAAACTGATGTTTCAATCTTCACATAAAGGCTGAAACTAATGGTGGAAATGCATAAAATTAGTATATATAGGAAAATCACGATGATCATAATGCAAAATCTTAGTGCATGGAAGCAACTGTTTGACAAGAATATTTTTCCGCACCTTGAAAGTATTGTAAATTTTTATAAATCTGCCACATTTCAGTAATGTTAAACATGTCATTGAGTTTATGGAGATCATAGGGCACTATTAAGTCTGACTTTAGATTTTTTTTTACACCTTATTTAATTTGACAAACATAGTCACAACTTTTAGCGAAGGTAAAGCCTTAGTTCTTTCACAAAGACTCAAAAGCTTTCAATGCTTATACTTCAGCTCTGAATCTTGGTGAGCATACATCAAACATCTTATTTTCTAAAGGTGCTACAACATGGTGTCTCTTGTCTTTAGATATCAAGAGAAAAGATGGGCGTATAACACGAGTGCTTGTCTCACTTCTCTGGCTTCAAATCTATTACAGGATTAATTTTAAAATGTTATTGTTGGTTTTGAAGGTCTAGTCTCGTCCCGTTGTATCTGCCAGATCTGTAATGTTAAGATAAATCATATGGGATATTGAGTTGTGGCTCCTAATGTTGGGAACTAAAAACAGCTAGGAGATAATTTGAATATACTGGTAAAGAAGCACATCTTATCAGCACTAATTTTGTTTAGAGTTGGATTATGTGATTTCATTCATTGTGTTTCATATAAATCTTTTTGCTGTGCAGCACGTTTGTGGTGTGTTTAACAATGACTTTAAAAAGAAAATGAAATGCATTAATTTAGACAAAATTTGTTGGCAAGCCCAAATGTAACTCTGTCTAGTAAATTCTTTTTGTTGAAGGAAAATATGCAGCTGGTTAATTAGTTCCTGCAACCTATTCATAAAGGACAAAATGCCAGCCAGCATCAAAGGACAAAAAAATATCCCTTTTTCTGCAGTTTCCTGCAGTTAATTACTGTGTTACATCCACATGGAACAAAGCCATTTTTCTTTTTTTTATTCAAAGCAGCACAACTTTTTTACCTGATATGTAGTCTGAATCAATTAGTCATCAAACGTCCCTCACAGCAGAACATTTAACCTTTATCTCCAGCAGTGTTTCATGTGCTTTTACCCCTCCACCTGCTTCGTGTTTTCTTCCTGCTGAACTGAGGGAAAAACCCTGTGGTGTCTCTTGTAAATAAAAAAGCAGAAGCTGATTCACAATCCTTCTGGCCAATGAACGAGTTGATTTATAAGATTAAATGGTTTTAATAATTCGCAGCTAATTGCTGCTTAGAAAAAAAGATTAAGTATATGCTAAGTTTCTGCATGAGCAATCTATCCATTGTTCCCTGAAAAATCAAATAATATGTATATTTGGCTGGACTCATCTGAAGATGAGCAACAATTTAGCTTTTTTCTAACCAGCTTTACTTTCTTTTACATTTTCTGCAAAAAAGGGCTTTGAAGACAGAAACATTTGGATATTTGAAGGTAGTCTATTAGCATATGCATGAGAATCAGGGATTTAAACTGAAATTAATTAAAGTTTGAATGCCTTTTAGCTTTAAAACAAACAGCAGTTTCTAAGGTTTCACATTCACCAGATTCTTGTCAAGTATGGAGGGTTTTTGTTTTACACTTTACCCTAAGGAATGTACAATTTGTTGTACAAATTTACTTTTTATCTCTTCTCAGTTGAGAACTAGTGACCTACAATATTGCTATTAGTAAAAAAACTAATCAAATGGGTATGACACGAAGGGCTTTGTACAGGTTAAAGATGAGTTATTGTCAAAAACAACTGAAGTAAATAAAATCATAAAGTTAGCTTGTTGATGATGCTGGTATCTGATTTAAGTTTCCAAATCAGCTCTAAATTAGATTTCAGTTTGTTTTGTTTAAACCGTGTCATTGGAAACATCTTTTTGAACCGCAATTTAATATTCACAAAATTATTATATGTTTTGTGAAAATGAAAAAAAAAAAATTATGCATTTCTGGCATCAAGACAACTTTAGAAAACTCACTATATGTAAATACAGGAGGTCAGACCTGACTGAAATATTTTAGGCTGACGACAGATTCTTCAATCATAGAACAAGTGTCTCGTTCAAGGCGGCATTCATGCGAGAGCTGCTACCATTCTTGACAAACTTTTATCGGATGCTGTAAGGTAGAATTTGAGCCCACACACAACCTAAGGGATTATACTAATGCAGCTTGTATAAACCCAGTGGGGCTGTTTTTTTCTCCCTCACTGTAATCTTGTAATTGGATTCCCGGGGAGGGTGACTGCCTGGTGGAAACTCATGCTGGTCATATTTCCCCCATGACTTGCGGAGACCAATCTACAAGGTCTCACCAGCTGTTACGCCTCTGTCCCTCTCTATTAGAAAAGCACTGACAACAGGCACAAGCGACAGGAACAGGAGGAAGAGAGGGATGGCTGCCCTCCTTCTAGCTTCTCTGTCTGGCACAGACCTGAAGGCACAGCGACAGACCGCATAAGGCTTTGCCTCAGTTTATCTCATCACATTCCTGCTTCTCATTGAGGTTCCTCGGCATCTGAAAGTGACTATGGCTGACATATGACAGGGTAATGTGGGGGAAGCTGGAATCATTAATTCTGGCACTGTCAGCACCTTTTGTAACAAGCTGAACCTAGTGAAAGCTGTGGAAGAGTGGTCTCAAAATACATAGTCAGGTGACTATTTGCATCTTATATTTAATTTAATCTAAAAATAAATGAAGTGGATCTATAGTCAACTTCCTTTTATTTGACTAATAAACCAAATCAAATCCAAGATTTAGTTGTTTTCTTTTTACAATCGACTTCTTTAGAAGTTGTTCACATTGCAACCTAATTGCCATAGAAACAACGATGGCTGTGCCGTGTAAAAATGAGTACGCAGTATGCTATATCTAAAATAGAATGCCTCAGTAAAGGTGGCCTAGGGTTGGGACTTGAGAAAACAGCAATCATCACCTTTTTAAAGTTGCTTTATTTTTTGCCGTATTTATTTCTGGCCCTGTAGGTGTTCTTCTTGGCCATGCGGTGTGTAGGAAACACTTCTCCACAAATACTGACTCATAACTGCAACTTAAAGCAACACTCAGAACATTTAGGATTCAATGTGAGACACATAGTCTCATTCAAAAACTCTGAGGAAAAGACTGAAAGATGCAAAATGTATATATTTACCTACATGCCCACTAAGAGTATAACTTCTCTGTGCTGCCGATGTATTGACGTCAGTTGGAAGGTTTGCGTAATGGCCTGTCGATTGATATGGGAGGGAAATTCAGGTAACGGCAAGTTTTTGAATACGTATGTTCCCTTTTGTATTAAAAACTAGAATTTATTATGTTTATATATGACAAATGTGCTAGAAAATGAACATAGAAATGGTTTTAGTCATTTGGTTATTTTACACCCTTTGCCCCTGTAATGGTTTCCCTTGTACATCACCCTCTACATTTACTGACTTGAGCACATTGATTTAGTGGTAAAAAAAACACCCCTGCTGCTAAGACTTTGTACAACCCTCTTTTATGAATAGATCTGCACTTATTCTTCTTCAATAACAGTTCACAAGGTTGAAGCGGACAGTTAGAGCGATCTTTAATCATTCCTCTTTGCACAATCTCTTTAGATTATCCTGAGTTCTGGGTCCTCTCTTATCCTTCATTCTCTTACCCCTGTTTTCAGTTCACTTGTAGAGTCCTCCATAATTCCTTTAAAATCTTCTGAGTTCATGATGCAGTTTATAGCAGTTTCCAGGACTTTTGGAAAAGATACAGGCCCACACCATCACAGATCCCCCACTGTTCTGGACAGTGAGCATGAGGTGCCTTTTACACAATTATTGATACCATTGAAAATTATTTAGTTTATATGTTGCTTTGTAACATTGGTCAGAGGGTTGAGGAACCTTCACTAAGTAATGCATGACTTTCTGTTTTTACAGAGTATAAATATGACCTGATCGAAAATTTCTTTTAGTCACTCTTAGTCAAAAGGGAAAGTTAGGAGTGCATGCTATTTAAGTAAGGGAGATTTGTGTTCTTCAAAAGTCAGGAAATAGCTACTCACCTAAACACACATTGTTTTGTCTTCTTTTTATCATGTTTTAAGTTTTATACTCTGTCTTTGAAAATCACTTTGTGATTGTTATCTGTAAAAGTAGCTGTATAAATAAAATTTACTTGCTCATTTACTAAACTTGCTCATATCTAAAGACAGAGCAATTATTAAAATGTTTGAAACAATTGCAGCTGTAATAAAGGAGACTTCTCACAGTGAGGAGGATGAGAAGGGATTTAGAAAAAGCTCACTGTTGGTGACCACTACTAAATTTTTTCTGACAGAGAGAATTTATTTTTAAGTATTTTAAATATCTTTTCCATGAGTGTCAATAATCAGGTGACTGTATGTTATATGGGTACATGTATTTCACTTATCAGTTAGGGATTTGCCGTTTGCATGTGAAAATGCCTAAATATGTTTTTAATATGTTCCGGTGTTAACAGTTGGGCTTGTCAAAACATAGCCTGAGCTGCATAATTGGAAGTTGTGTGTATGTAACGGAACACACACGACTTAAAACGAAGCATGGTTTTCCTGTTTTGACACATCTGTTTGGCTTTGAACTCACAAATTACTCTGAAAAAAGCACAAAAAAGCCCTACTTAAACCAAGTTTTGTGCAGGTGCATGCTGTTCTCCAAATACTTCTGATCTTGTTTGATCTCCATTTTCGGTCCAGCTCGGACTCATTAGCGACCACACAATTTGCCAAGCGGAGGCAGTCATGCGAACGGGCAAAGGTTCAAACTGATTGGGCTTTGTCAGCTCAAATTAATCCAGGCGAGGGTGATCAGAAAGAATCCGCTGCAGTGAAATTCCCAATGATCGGAATGCTCGCCCTGATCATAGAAGCCGCCATCTACTGTCCTGCCCGCTTCCTCTTTGCTGCATTTGAATTGTCTTCAAAGAGAAAAAACTGTTATGTATTTATACCATGTTAATGGCAATAACGTGGAAGGCGGGTTGAAGCACAACTGTGGGCATGGTCTTGACAAGAATAATGAATTAGATCCCACAGCGAGTCGACAGTCTGACACAGCAATGATGGCACGCCCAATCATTTGTCTGAACTGTTTGCTCTCGATGTCTAAAAAAAAAAAATCTCTTGGAAAGTAAAGGCTGTCTGAGATCAGATTGTCAGCCTATCGAAAAATTACAATTAGTGTTTTTCTTACCTGACACACGATCGTATGTGTTGAACAGAGGAGCACGTTTTCCTCTCTAAAAATCTAAAGTATAGTTTTGTTGCTGATACAAACAAAACACATTTTGTTCCAACATATTCCCCCCATTGCAGCTTTCAAACTTCTTCAAATAAAAAGTAAAAAAAAAAAACAATCTGTATTGTTCTGGAAGAGTGGAAGTTCCGTTTTTCACTGTCAGCAAACTATCCACTTTCAGAACAGAAACCCCATACATTTTTTATGTCATTTTATTCATGTGGAGTGCTGCAAAAAGCAAAGATTCATCGTGAGGATTATTTATTTTCCTTACTTTCTTGGTCTTTTTGCAGTTTTTCTTTTAAATAAATCCCAAAAGTCTAAAACATTTTTTTATAGATAGGGGGCATGGTTGAGCGATTCCTTTTATTAAGTAGAAATTGTTGTCACCTCTTGTGTGCAGTTAATTGCATTTTGAATAAACTGCTCATTACGAGGAGTTGCCACCACTCTTTTGGCAGTGGGATGCTTTGATATTAATTGTCTCATCTGTATGTGGTTTCTAACAGAGTTGTCAGTATTTTAAACGGGGGCAGTGAAGCACAACATTTTCATCTCATGGTAGGCGGTTTATGATGCATTTTTGGCCGTGAACAAATAGGTAAGGCAGGATGGCAGTGGCCTTTAAGAGGTATTCATTCCTCTTGAACTATCATGTTCACAGAGGTTTACATGTGTTATTGGGATTTTATGTAATAGGTCAACAGGTCGCGCCTAAATGTGAAGGGCATAGCAATCTACAACCTGTGGACAATGTAATAACAATCTAAACAGTCTAAAAAGTGTGGAGTATTAATAATTAATAATTATTAAATAGAGTCCACCTATTGGTGGTATTTCACCTCAATTTAACTACAGCTGCAAATACAGTTATTTACTTATTTAAAAGCGATATGGGGGGCACACAGCAAACATGTAAACTTGTAACTTGAGATTGGTCAGTTGAAACCAAAAGTGGACTTTTTCCCCCTACATGCAAAATGCTATTAATAGCAGAAAACTAACACTGCACATGAACCTGAACAAAACAACATGGTGGTGGCAGCATCATGCTGTGGGATTAATTTCTTTAGTAGGGACTAAGAAGCTGTTTAGAGTTTATTGGAAGTTAGATGGGGTTAAATGCAGGACAAAGCTGGAAGACAAGACTTCAGACTGAGGCACAGATTTATCTTTCAGCAGGAAAATGACCCTAAACTCTTTAACCTGCTAAAAGCTAAAGAGAAAAAAAATTGTTTTTAAAGGAGTTTTAAAATGACCAACAGCCTGTCTAGCTCTAATGCGCAAAGGCAGGTTTTGGCACAATTTAGGGGCCGCCACTGAGAATGTTCGAACACCTAGACTGAATAAAATATGGTCATTCCCTTTATGTAAATGTTGATGTCATTCTATTCTTTAAACCTAAAAAACAAAATAATTTCTGTTTATCTAATATTGTATAGTACACATTTTTAAAAACTGATGGTAAAAACCAACTATTTTTTTAAAGGTAATGATGGTTTTGCGGCTCAAAACAAACCCTAATTAGCTGTACCGAGGGAAATATTTGCTCTTTGATGCCTGGCCTAAACATACATTCAGAGCTACAGTAAAATGTTTCAAATCAGAGTATTACTCTGTTAGAATGACCCAGAGAAGGTCCAGACCTAACTGAAATACCAGCATCACAACATCCTGGCTTTGCGACAACTACCTGCAGGTGGACTCGGATAAGAAAGAAACCCTAATTATTTCCCCTTAAAACCGAATGTCTGAATTCAGGTCACATCTTGGTGTATTTGACTCCTCTGTCCAGAGGAGCTTCAGTGTTGTCTTTGACTCTGCCATGTTATTGGAGTGTTGTTCTCAAGGAATAACCAGAAAAAGTTTCTTTTTTTTTAAGAAATTTGACTTTTTATACAATTAAATAAGAATGACCTTGACCCTCTCTTGTCAGCACAGGATGGTGCTTCAAGGTTTTTAACTAACACACATAAGAGATCGAGCATTACTCCTGTGCATTACTCCTGATCGAGTCTCTATACTTTAGCTCCAGTTACATTTTACAATTAATTTTGAAATCTTGGTCCTGATATTTAGAGCTCTATGCTCCATCTGATCAAAGGACACTAGTTATCCTAAAGGCAATGGGAGGTAAATCTTTTAGTAGTTGCCCCCAGGTTGTGAAATATGTTGACTGCATCTTTATGTTATTTTGATTCTTTTAAAAAGCAGCTGAACACTCATTTATTTAGACATTCCTTTGACTAGATTTTCAGAAGTTGTTGCTCTCCATCCATTCTGTAAATGTGCAAAGCTGGTAGAGAGTTTTGCAAGACACTTCAATACACATTACTCCTATGGTCATGTTTATAACAGAGAGCTTGAGAGAAGATGACAGGACAGATAGAGGTTGTGCAGCGGTCTCTGGAAGAATTGGGAAGAAACTGACAGCCTCTCATTTGGGGTTCATGGCTGCAGCAGGGTCTATTATCAGCGGTGGGGAGCCACTTCTGTGGGGTGCCATCAAGGACTCATCTGCTCTTTTTTTTTTAAACCAACCCATAGGGATTTACTGGATGAAACTCGTGACTTAACAAAGTTTTAGCAAAGGATGCCGTAACCGCAGGCATTCCCACTGCCCATTACTCTCGAGACATTAAAACGTCATCTTGTTGGTGACACGCTTTGCTGGCTTTCTTAATTTACTTTATTTTCATGTGCTGAAACTGTGCGATAATACATTGCAAAATGATGGCACTACCTAAAAACAAAGAATACCATGCAAAAAGTTTCTAACCAGCTCTAATTTGCTTATATTCTGCATTTTCATCTTACCTAACCCTAACCCTTCATTCTTACATTTTAATCATGTAAACCATGTCTTCAGGCTTCCTGAAGATCTTCCTAAGTATTTCTTCAGGCTAACAATGAACTGCCATGAATCGTCTTTCAGCAGAAAATCCACTATATGAAAGCCTTTTAGCTAATAGCTCTTTGGGAATCAACTTGTTGGTGATAAAATATGATATAATATTTGTCAAATTGTGTTATCTGGTATTTTAATGGATTCGACCTCAGAAGTGGAACAAAGGTCCTATTTTGTGACAATGTTGACACAATGCTTCAGTTCAGGAGTCTTTTTATGCCTAAATGGTTTAGGTTCAGAGTAGAGTACCTTGATAACTTAACAGTCTCAAAATAAATATATGCTGGGTCGATAAGCCACTTTAACGATTTCTATCTACATGTTGCCTTTTTTTCCATTTCATTCCTGAAAACAAACCATTTAGTACCCATGAACCTAACCACAAGGTATTATGTTGATTCTAAACATACAGAAGCTCCAGCCTTATGTGTATTTTTATTTAATACAATTATTTTTTGCTCATTTCCACTAATTCTCTAATTAAACCAAAGTAATCGCCTGCTGGTAAATATTATTTATTGGAGCTATGTCCACATTTTCTAACAGCAGACAGACTATGACCAGATTATAGAAACTTTCTATTAGATCATCGGTTGTGAAAGTGGGGTTGACACCTCACCATGGCAGCTAGAAACTTATGGTCAGAACAAAATGTGCCATGGCTTAAGTCTTCCTTTTGTAGGTGAAAGAACCGGGTACAGAACAACGAAATCTCCAAAAGTTCAAAATGGTAATGTGCAAAATGACCAGCACCCAATAAAAACCTTTCATTGAAAATTGGTAAAGTGCAGGCCATGACAGAAAACCAGTAAAAATCAGCCAAAGTCTTAAAAAAACATTTGAAAGACCTATAGACATCCTGGAGAACAAGTGATGAAGACCACTATAAAGAACAAATGAGAGTCTGGCTAAGTTTTCTTTATTCAACCTCAATCAACCATTTTTATGAAAAGCCCTTTGGCAAAAACTCTACATCCTGATGACTTTGAATCAGAATCTGGAACCATTTTATTGGCCTTTCTTGTGTGCAAAAAGAAGGAATTTAACTTTGGTTTCAAGCATTGTATCGTACAGACATTGAATATCAATATGTAAACTTTAGAGGAAGTAAAATGAAGGATACAAGGAAAAGTATGTGCATGTATCTGTAAGTACAGCCAATTTCTATATAAAGGATTGAAGAAATCCTTGAAATTTACTAAAGACAGGCATTTCTAGAACTTTGACAGTTTGGAAACAGGCTGTTAGTTTTGTAAAGCAGTAGGATGTCCTACTGTAAACAACAAATGCTTTAATGCAAAATGTGAAGAAATGAGGAATGAAAAAGGACTTAACCATTTTGAAAAGCAATGGTTTCCTTTTCGTATTGCTAAGCATCTGTAAGTTATTCTTTACTCCTTTCTCAGGAATCAGTTCATATTTTTCTTCTACCCTCAGAAGAGAACTCCTATTAAAAATCCCACCAGCCAAGTAGCAATGCCGCTACCAGTCCAGACTCTAATCTGGTCGTAACCCAATCCCGGCCCGGTGCCTTTTGTGTCCAAACGAGGCCTCAGTCACTTCAGGCCTGGAGCTTGTGGTCTGCATTCCTCCTGTCGCAGACGCAAGCTGTTTAAATAAATGCTCGCTGTTGCTTCTATTTCTCTGGTGGCAGCCTGCACTCAGGGGGCCTCTGGGTGCTTTTAAGCCAACATCCATGCTTCACACATGGCTGTGAACATCCGCAGACCAAACCATTGGCATGCTAGCACATACAGCACGTTGCAGACACCAGCTGGGGACCTGTTAACTGCCAAATAACATGGGTTTGTTGGAGAAGAGCCTGACTCCGAGGCTGCCTGTTCATTCTTGTGCTGAGATCGCACCACCTGCATGCTTTGGCACTCATGATTGGCATCACATGTGCTCAGTGTCAGCTTCATAATCTGCTGTTTTGTGTATTCTGCGTGGCCTAAACAATTAGCCTCCAAGGACCTGTCCTTCAGCTCTGCAGCATCTGCTCAGTCCCAGAAAATCTAAAGCTGTTGATGAGAAATGCCTTCTTTTTATGTCAGTGATGGTTTGGATTCTATGGGCCATTTCTGGTTACTTCATTCACTGCAAATCAGTCCTTTTGTTCCGGTTATCCACACTTTCCTGTGAGATTTGTGGGTATCCCTGCAGAGATTTCGCCTGGTTTCATGAATGCCAAAACATGTCAGAGATGTAAGAGGCATGTGAAAGGAAAGCGTTTCATTTTCATCAGCTGTAATTACAGCGTCTTCAGGAGGATAAGAGTCCTTCATCCCTTCCATAATGGAATAATGATGGGAAAAGAAATGAACAAAGTGAGTCCTCCAAACTCTGATTTTCAACAGATGTTCAGATGTTCAGATTTTAGATCTTTTAGGTTTTAGTAGACTACAACATAATTTTCTCCATGCATCTGGGAGAATCAAGGAAACATGTAAAGTAAAATCAAACTTCTGATAAGGACATAGATTAATTTCTTTATTGTTTGATCTTTCTTCACAGGTAGTCATGGTTGAGAATGTGTGAGTGATTAAGCTTTTTCTACATTTTTCTAAATTTACTCCTGAAAACTGAAGAAAATAAAGAATTTCTTGGGTTTGGCAACAGCTTTGACTCAATACAAGACTGTTACTGCACTTTAATGACCGTGGTGTATCTGTGACAGTTTGGGCTCGATCTGCTTAGGTTAAAAGTTGATATCAAATCTCTTTGACCTAACATAAATATAGGTTATGAAAGAAGGGCTTTTATGTGGAAAATTAAACCCATGCTTCCTAAGGAGCCCCAGTAAGTTTGTTAACTTAAACTCGTCTCCATTTTTGTTCCTGTGTGTGACCGCAGAAAGAGCCAAAGCTCTGCAGAAACAAATTGACCATTTTCCAACTCGTGTCATTAAGTCTCATTAAAGGCTTGGGTTTTTCTGGCTGCAAGCATCTGGGTTTAAAAATAGTGACACCAGATTGGATTTTTGTATTCTTGTTTGGTTTGTTTATTTATATCATGTGTGGTGTTTATCAGTCTTCTTGCCACTTGTTTGCACACTGGAGCAAATGCATTGATGAATGCAGCCCAGATGTTGACCTGGACAAGGGATGCTTTGGATACAAGTGGCTTAGAACATATACAGCGCCCTCCACACTTGTTTCCTCCCCCAGCTGTTAATACTTTGTATGACTCTTTCACCAAGAGGACACCACTGTCAACGCTGTCTAGTGAACCACTGCCTAAAGATTACCCTTTTTCAGTTTTCTGGCAGAAACTAGATTTCTATTTAAAATGTACTGGTTTTTCAAAGAGTTGGTAATGCCATGCACTCTTGCAAGGTTCCCATGGCCTTTAGAAGCGAAAAAGGCTTTCAGCGTCACAGATCCTCCACCCTACTTAACAGTGGGCATGAGGGAATCTGTCACATAGTTTTTTTCTTTGCCTTACTTCAAGCCCACAAGCAGTGTTTGTTGTCAAAAGTCAAATGTTTGTCTCATGTGAGAAAAGCACCATGTTCCAGTAAAGTTGGGCAAATTCCATTTGTGATGCTAGGGCAGATATTGGAAAAGTAAAACAAGTGGCTGTTTTCTTGTAGCTATTCCTTAGCTTTTGAAGGCAAACACACATCAGCATTACTTAAATGCCATGCTCTCCTGTATTTCCGATTTTGAAAAGTGACCTTAGGAAATATGCTGTGTTGCATCATATTTATACCCCTGGAGAACTGGACGTCATTCCTAAATTGAAGTTCCTAGATGCCTGGATTAACTTAAAGTAAGGTAGCAATTAATGCTTCAGCTAGATTAAATTTAATGAAATTGTAATGTCAGTGGTTGTTGGATTGGTTGGATTTATTTCTTGACTTTGAGGTTTTTTTTCTCTCACTTTTTTCAGTTTGAGTTTATGCCACTGCTATACAAGATGGCTTTTTTCAAGGCCTCCTGCATGTCTTTTCCAGGGGTGCCAGTAGAAGTAGAGGCCTCTGTGCCGCAAACTTTAGGCATGTCTCTGAAATACTCTTTCTCAGGCCAACGTCAATAGTCCTAAAACTAACTATAGAGCAATTAAACATCTGAAAATGAATTTGGTTACATACCTTAACATAGAAAATAAAGCCGCAATAGTGCTGACTTTTCTTGCTTCATACGATTTGCACCAGCAGCAGTTTAAAAAAACTGTCCCGCATTTCAGCAAGGAGCTTCAGAGGTGCCAATTAAACTTCAGCTGATTTTTTTTACAAGACAATTACTAATGTGAAGTCACTGCAAGATCCAGAAAGCTTCAGTGGTGCTGTCATGTTGGCGACGGAAACTTGGAACTGCTTCTTTCTTTTTCCCACAAAAAGCTAATATGTTTGGCATGAGTCAAACAAATCAGTGGGTAACGAGGCTAAAGTGTATTGATTTGATAGTAATGAATACATTTTTCTCAGATTAGTCATAAGCTTAATGTTGTAAAAAAGTAGCTCTGTATTAGTAAGATTATCTTAAATGAAGCTACTTTTTTATGCCTGTTGGATTTACTCCTTGTTTCATCATTTATTTTAGTTTCATCAGCGCATCATAAAGCCTAAAAGCCTTTTCAACTTGTGAGAATTGAATTTGACTCTTCATGCACTGGAGGAAAGTTGCATGCAAATTATTTCTACGTTGTCACCTGAGACCGGAGCCAGTTTTGCAATACAGTAGGAGTCCAGAGTTATAAATCACCAATGTGCCGCCACCTCTCAGTGGATGTCTTTTCATGCACCAGCAGCCTGATTTAAAAAGGGTCAGAGCTTACTCGCCTCCTAGGTCAAACACATTTTCCCAACCTTGCTTAGCTGCCTGATCTCTGCTGCATTTTATTCAGCTCTGCATTTCCGTTGTTTTCATTGATGTTTATCTCTACATTTAGCTGTTTGACTTAAATGCAGGATGGATATAACGTTTAAAATCTGGTTCCTAACATTCAGTCATGTTTAGATTCTATTAAAGCAGGAGGCATAAGGCCTTTGGATGCACTGTCTGCATTTCTCTCCAGTTTGCCCATAGTATATATGCATGTATGTTACACTTCCTGTTGCAGCCTGCCTGGGGGTCAAAAGGTTCACCGCAGAATTATCTGAAGGTTACATACCTGCTTTGGCTCCCTGCTGTTTGTGTCAATCAAGCTAACAATGGCCCGCTTATTGGGTAAATCTTGACACTTGTAGACACGTTTAAATGTAGACCCTTTTAGAAACATAAAGGTTAAACTCCACTTTGTGGTGCTGTAACTGATTGGCAGATTCTTAAAGTAAAAAAAACTTTTGATGCCAATGTTTTTCAGTCATTATCTTTCTTCTATACTGTGTGAGAAATCAATCGTTATATAACATAGTTTTGCAATTTTAAAACAAACATAAATTGATTGAGGTGACACTATAAACTGCCATTAGCATCTGATGTTAGCAGTTATTGTAATTAGCACGATTAACATGACTTCAGCCTCTGTGTGAAAAACGTAGATACTTTCCTTAAGGCTGCCAACATTTCCAGTTGCAGCATCTTCCATAAAAAAACAGAGGTGGAAAGCCCTGAAAGACAAAACAGAGCATTTTTATTCAGCCTTCCTGATATCCACTGTTCTCTACTCTCTATTACTAATCTACAGACATTCAAGCGTCGCTTTTCTTCTGTTTTTTCTTTTATTATTAGTTTAAACATTATTTAGTGTGTCAGCACTTGATTCCATTTTCTTTCATGGTTGTTGAACAGTCTATTTTAAAGAAACAATATGCACACAGTAGATGATCAGCTTAAATATTCATCTATCAGGTCCTGTGTCAGGGGCTTGATGGATTTCTAAACCAGAAAATCAGAGAAGAAGCAGGTAAAGTCTAAAAGAAAATCTTTGAAAGGCTGCTACTCAAAACTACTTTGAAGGATTTTCCTTGGGAAAAGGGAGCCGTTTTAAAAAAAAACGTTGGAAAGTAATGTGGCATAACTAATTCATAATAAAAGTAAGCATTTGATGTATTTTCTTTATGAAATCACTGTCTACCAAACACAAAATTATTTACTTTAAACATCTAAACAACTTTGTAGACTATGTAGCAGATCTTTCCCCTGTCACTCTTATATGTATTTATGTGTCTTTACATGCAAATCTGTGCTGATTGGCCTCAAAATTAAATATTTCAATAGTTTTTTTTCAACAGTGCTTGAACATTTAGGTATATTCCTGTTTCCTCCCTGCTCTCAGTATGATTAATGGTTGCTCGACCACCACCTTAATTATGTGCAAACTACTCTGAATTTAAAGTAGGCGCCCGTGTAAGTCCCTGGGCCAGCAGCTGGGTGCTTGAGGGCAGACTGCACTCCAGCAGACCCCTCTGTCGATAATTTCCCCAACCTCCTTCTCACTTTGCAGAGTAAACACACGTCTGTTCTCCAATTAACCACTACACTTCCTCTGAGCATTATTGGTGTGTGATTGAGTGAGTGAAGGAGTGAGGCCTAAGATTATTCAGTGCTCACTCCTGTCTGATCACAGCCTCGCAGTACAATAACATTTTTCTTTGCTGTAATTATCACATCAGTGCAGTGAGCATATTCAAAACCTTTTTTTTCCTTTGTCGGACGTTTAACCAGGCTCTGCTGCTTACTTTGACACCTATTGTCTTTTCTTGATTCTATGAAACAACAGATTGCAATCAAAATGGAATTTTAACACTGTTTCTCAAAGCCATCGTGTGTTTTTCTCTGCTTTCTGTGAAAAAGATTGCAAAGGGTTGAAGGAGAATTTGAAGAGAAGTCACTGAAAAAGCAGTCCAGGAAAAGGAAAAGCAGTAAGCAGCAGGAGGTTGTAATTAACAAATTAGTTAACATTTTATAAGGATGCGGTCATTTATGCGGTGCTTTATCAGAGCTGCTTCCTCTACACTTTGCTCAAGGTGGATTTATGGCCTTGTGTTTATTTTCTGTCCTCCGCCTCCCCCTTACAGAGACAAGCACAAAAGTCAGCAACATTACTGTGCTACTTGCACCATCACCATGGTGCACATGTAGTTGCTCATCTTGCTCTTACAAATAATCAAAATAAGAGAACATTAAGCCAATTCTACCAAAGCTTCTACACTGACACACTGATCTTTGTTAAACTATGACATAAAATCTGTGATTTGACAAAATGTCAACAAGTTTAAGGGGATTGGATACTTTTGCCAAGCACTGTATCCCTTCTCTGCTCTATCTGTGTTCTTTACAATTGTAAGGTTTTAAAAGGTCAAATAATTTTTCTTTGATAATGATTTTTTTCTTAAACTAGACTTCCACATATAAATGTGTCCTTTTTCTTATGGGTGACAGACTCATCGAGTGCAGAGTCTCGTCTATCGTGTAAACAAACAAACAATTACTCCACCAATCAGAATTTGTTTAGCAGATTATGGGATTACATCACATTCAGCATGTCTTTTTTTGTTTGTTTAAAGCATGTGTTTTACTATGCAAAAAACTTCACAAACAATGTATTTTTTTATCCAGAAATAACAGTTATGACTTGAAAAATATTAGTGGTAATTCGAAACATATGCACAGCCACGAACAAAGACAACCTTGTTCTCTTCAGCTGCAGTGACTTCCCAATCATCACTGCTAAGGGGCACTCCAGTCTTGATGAAAGGCAGGAGCTGCTCCCGCAAATGTGAGAAAACGTCTTTGGTGGTTTTTCCCGTCTTGGTAATTGATCCACATTCCTGGATTTAATCAAGCCTGTGATATCGGTGTTAAAACAGTAACTCTAATTAGCTTCTTGCACAAAAAGGCACAGACATAATCTCTACTGGCAATTGCAGTTTGACCAGAAATTATTGAAGTGATTCCTGATATACAGTTTCACTTAAGATCAACTGATAACCTTCTTAGACCGGTTTACTTGTAGGCCTGTTCACAACAATCCAGTTTTTGTTTATTGTTTAAGTGAAAGACTTAATTTCTTGGATACCCAAAAAAGTCAATGTAGTTTTTTATTTTATTTTAACTGGTTATATTTGCCATGCTTGAGCTTAAATGATACATGTTGTTTTTTTAATGACATAACTAATTTTTGTCATGTCTCTGCTTAGTAATGAGTCCTTTTCCTTAAAGTATTGCCATTCTGCTAATGAGTCTTTCACATTTCCAAAGCTGTCTGCTCTGCAAACTATTTACAACCCTACTGACCCTCATTTGCCCTTTTAAGACAATTTCCTCCATTCTAAACCTTTTGGTGTTTTTGAGGAGAGAACAGGAGGAAAATGGATACGCCATATTCAGGAAAGAGTTTTGGCTGAATTTTCAGTTTTTTTGGGTTTTTTTTTACACTTGAGTCACTGTTAACTGTGTAAAGTATTCTGTTTAACAAATAACAAGTACTTTTTATGGTCACTTCACACATAACAAAAATATACTCGTACTCGTCGTCTTCCGCTTATCCAGGACCGGGTCGCGGGGGCAGCAGACTCAGCAGAGACGCCCAGACGTCCCTCTCCCCAGACACCTCTTCCAGCTCCTCCGGGTGGAGCCCAAGGCGTTTACAGGCCAGCCGAGAGACATAGTCCCTCCAGCGTGTCCTGGGCCGTCCCCTGGGCCTCCTCCTGGTGGGACGTGCCTGGAACACCTCCTGAGGAAGGCGTCCAGGAGGCATCCGGTATAGATGCCCGAGCCACCTCAACTTGCTCCTCTCGATGTGGAGGAGCAGTGGCTCTACTCCGAGCCCCTCCCGGATGGCCGAGCTCCTCACCCTATCTCTAAGGGAGTGCCCGGCCACCCTACGGAGGAAGCTCATTTCAGCCGCTTGTATC
>JAHUTJ010025268.1:0-28867 GCA_036250325.1 Characodon lateralis
TATATATATATGTGGCGATTTTTCAAACTCAACCACATTTCCACACATTCTTATCTGTTGACAAAAATATGAATAATGTTTGTCATTCAGAATTACTTTTTTTATTTCCTTTCTGTCTCAATGTAATCATAGGCTTCTTGATGAAGCCTATGATGACATTTTTTCAGCAAGATCAATAATACGGTTAAGCCTCAAGTGATTCACATCTCCTTATATTTAAAGTTATTTTTATTCAACTAAGAGGTTTGTTTTTGAGAGGAAGTGACAGAGACATCTTTTTCTTTTTTTATTTACATTGTCACAAAAAAGGCCAGGTTAAATATTTTTACCCCTCTCAATAACCCATGAAAAGGCCTTTACTAGGATTACAGGCATAAGGGAATGATGGAAAATGTCAGCAGAAACGTGCTAAAGGATTGTCAGCCTTTGTAAGAAGTGTTTGATAGCTAGAAGAGGTCTTCTAAAAAGGCATCATGAACCTCTCAGTTGAACAAAACTGTTCAACTGAGTTGAACAAAAAATGAAAAAATATTGTGAAATATTGCAATGATGAGATTAGTAGCAGGCTGCCCATTGGTGCAATGTTCAGCACGCCTTGCAGACTTGCATAGTCCTGGCTTTGAATACCAACCTCTTTCTGCATGGAGTTTGCATGTTCTCCTCGTCATGCATGCATTGGTTCTCTCTGGGTTCTCCAGCTTTGTCCCACAGTGCAAAAATGTGCATGTAAGGTTAATTGGTTTCTTTAAACAGCTCCTTGTGGCACTTTTATCTAATCTAAACCATTTCACCATTAATGCCACTGAAGCAGTTTTTAAACTTTAACTTAATCTTTAAAGCTTTAGCATACATTGGTTTCATTAACCGGCCCATGCCGATATATGTATCTTCAGTGCATCAGACTCAAACAGAGTTTACAGCAGATGTAAAAAAAATTTCAATTGAACTGTAAACTCATTTATTAACTTGGATAACAACACAGGGTTCCTCACAGTCTTGAAAAGTTTGGAATTTGTTTTGCTTTTATCTTTTTCCACGTCTGCATAAACGTCTGGATAAACACTAAATTAAGTATACATTTTTTTTATTTACTTATTTTATTTTTAAAAATAAAAATGATTTTTAATTAAAGGAATTAAAGGATTAAAAGGATTTTTAATTAATTTGACTTTCCCTTTTTCATCCATCCAAAACAGGGAAAAAAGGTTTTCTTCTCAAATATTCAAAATGTTAAGAAAATGCTGACGAAATCAAGAAATGTAGATTTGGAACGGTTTTCAAAGAAAAACATTGTAGAAACCTTGTTAATATAAAAGGCTAAAATAACAAATACTGCATGAATGCAATACGGTGTCTGCAGATTAACTCTGAACCTGAGACCTAAAAAAATGTTTGATTGTAAAAATTAGATTTGAATTTAAAGAGTTTCGAAAGTCTTAGTGCTGACCTATCAGGATTTTGAAGTTGCTGAAATTTAACATCATAATTTACTAGAACTTATTACCATTTTTTCTTTCATTATGATGCGATTGGCCCATTTTTCAAAATATTTTTCCTCTTATTTTCTTTGGTTTTTCTGCATAAATAAATTTACACAATTCACTTAAGGTCATTATGGAGTAAAGAGAGTCAACTTATTGGTTCAATGCATTACGCTAATGGAACAGTGCAACCAAAGACATTAACAGGAGCAATACCACAGTATAAACAGCACAGCAAAGATATCTGTACATCAGCCATTTATTCCTAGTTAGTAGCAGGCTTATACATTGCCTCAGAATAATATGGGGAAAACAAGCTCACCAGATCAGACCTGGATTTTTTGTGGATACCTCTTATCCCACAGCGGTGACATTCTAAACCTTGGAAATATCAGTGTCTTTATGATCCTCAAGTGTTGCTCAATGAGTGTTAAAGTGTTTGTCTGAAAGCCTGTGGAAATGTCTCAAAAGTATTTCCTATATAATTGATCTGATTTTGCTGCTTTACAAAAGCTTTTAAAAATATATGATGACTTTTAATAGTAAAAAGTTATTAATGAGTTAAACTCAACTTTCCAATTAATTCTTCAAACTTATTACATGTTAAAAACCTTGAATGTGAAACAGCTTCAGGCTGGAAGTACAGTAGTGTTTTATCAAAGAGGATAGTTTTTTTTATTATTATTACAGGGAATCACTTTTGAGCTTAAAGGATGTGATTGATATATTAATACATTTAATTTTTGTTATTGTCTACCAAGCACATTGTAGCTTCTATCTGATTGGTTGATGAGGTTCTCTTGACAACTCCTTCTCCAGCCTCTCCATTGTTACTTTCATCAAATTTTTGAGTGAAGCGTATGCTAAGTTTTGTTTTTCCTCCACACATCAGACATGCTCATTGTCACTCAGCGTCTTTCTTTGAGAGCATTTTTCTTTATGTTTAACTGTGTTCCAAATTCAAAGTGAGAAAGCCTTACAACAAACTAAACCAGAGCCAAGAGCCTTTCGGTTTAAGAGATCTTTTCAGCTGGAACAGCAGCTTTTATTAAGGTATTTCCCCATCAGCTGAGCTGATGGACAGGACTATGGGAGCCATATGAACCTGAAGTCCAGGTTGATTCATGGAATGAACCAATAGCCTGATTCTGGACAACAAAGTTCAATCTCTGTTTCCTGGTCTATCCCTGGTGTTCTAGAGCTGGAAGCTAACAGTGGTTTAAATTACTCCTTTTTTGTTCCCTCTTCCAAATGCTTAATTTCAAATAACGTTTTTGAGCTCAGAGATATAGGCAATTAAACCCCTTCGTTAAACTCCTAAAAGAGCAGTAACTGTAAAATAAAAGTTAAGTATTTAATCATCTTAGATAATATTTTGGACATTGAAGTTCTTAATCATAAAATTCCCCATCTTAGCTCTATCAGAAATTAGTGTTAGTATCTTTGTATCTTTTTTGTTTTGTTTATTTACTTGATCACACTATTAAGAGATCAATCAATCAATCAATCAATTAACCAATTTTATTCCATACTCAACAAATTAGTTGAAATTAATTGGCAATAATCTCTTTCTAGCTTTAAGCTTTGCTAACAGAATTTTTAATTTAACCAAGTCTCTTTATTTCAGGGTATTTGATTAAATAAAAAAATCATATTGTTTAAGATAGATCTAAGATAAAACTTAGTGTGCTTAATAATAAAAATAATCCTTTATTGTGTGTAAATAATTTGACTGATGGTGAAAAGATGTTAATCTGGTTAATTCAAAATATCATTGCTTCTTTAAATGTGTGATAAAAAAAAGATCAAAGGGAGAGTCAAACAATAGAAAATTAGACTGAGTAAGATACTGTGATGATAATTTTGACTTTGGATTTTTTTAAAGTTTCTAATACTACAGAAATATTACATGCTATAATATAAATGGAAGAAGAAATCTGCATGCCCCCAATTCAGTATTTTATTTCACAGTCTGATCGCTGATATGAATTGCTTAATTCTTAGTGCGCTCACCCTAAAAGTGTTCACCTGATTAATCAGGGATGAATTCTACATGAGTCTCTCTGTTTTTTAACGTAGTCAATAAAAGTGAAGAACTTAAGCTGCCAAAGGTTTAAATTCTGGCACACACCCACCAGTAAAAGAAGATTACCAGAGAAGATATCTCTCATGTGGATAAGTGGGATAATCTGTGCCAGGGACGTGTTTAAAGGGGTTGTTACACTTGAGGAAAGAAATGTCCTGTTTGAGCAGGAGCTTCTCTGTTTCCATTTCTGTTTTTTTTTTTTTTTTTGGGGGGGGGATGGAAAAAACAGCAATTAACAGAAGCCAGCTTGGATCAGATTAAGCAGGACTTTTCCTGCAGTCAGACCAACATTAGACTGTCCTCATATCACAGCTGAGGGGAGGGTGACGAGGACGGTTGTTATCAGAACTTGGACAGATGTATGTGGGCTCAGTTTCCTGTTGATGAGTAAGTGGAAGTGGCATGCTGCACACATTTGCACATGTGCACGAGGCTACGTGCACGGACACACACATTAACACCCAGTGACACATGCACACAAGCACTGAAACCCACCCCCCCATCGTCGTGCCCCTGAGCCTGACAGTCTGGACATGGGAGATATCAGAGAGCGAGAGAAGCATGAAAACACAGTGTCTGAGTCAGATCTGGGTATAGCTGTGAAAGTACATTTGTAGGTGACAAAATGGCGATGTCAGAGCAGCTTGAGTTCGAAGGAGGTAAGGGTTCTTTTTCTTTTTAACTGACTTTTACTTTCTTGATCTTTCTTGTTCCTGGTGTGTGAACAAAACAGCTGAACATCAGCTTTATCTAACTTTACTTTGTCTTATTACCCAAAGTAGCAGAGAAAAAAACTTTAGCCCCTTCCAGCAGGGTTATTTGATTATTCCTGGTTATTCAGCACCAACTTGTGCCAGCTTTAATCACTTCACAGACATGGATTTATGGCTTTAGGTGTGTGCAGCTGGAAGCATAGCTGGTGAAATGAAGGTTAGGCATAAGCGTCTGTGTGCGTGCCTCGCTGCTTGGGGTGCTGGCTGAAGATAAGGCCAACCCTATGCCTGAGAGCGAAAGAGACGGTGTGTATAAGCCCTTCAAGCCTTATCCCGACACACCTCCCAGCCCCACCTCCTCTCCATCACTCCACTGCACACACGTCCACACACAGTGGGGATTAACCCCGTCATGTACCATTTCAATGGGAGAGCTTTGGAGACACACACACACACACAGGATTAACTCTTGTGTGTCCATTTCCATGGGTGTTTCTTAACCGCTCTCTGGTTGTGTTGGCGTAGACTGCTCGGGTTTCCATGGTGACAGGGGCCAGTGAATGTAAGATAGGCAAATCCACATAAGTCACCCGCAACATACACTCTGAGCTACTATTGACTACAGCTCCCCTGGTGCTAGACACACAAAGATGCTGCCAAAGGACTGACAGGAGGCTTGTGAGCTGTGAAGTGCTCATGAAACAGGCTTACTGTGGTCAGAGCAACACACATAAAGTCGGTTTGAGCATCTTCCTCTGCTGGTCGGGTGAGAGACGGACCTTCACGCAGATTATCCTCTCTAAATGAGAGACATTGCAATTTGTTAAACAATAGTTTTCATGCACAAGAGTCTGCAAAGGAATCTACATTAAACCTTTATACCGTATTCAGGACAAGCTTGATCTGTTCAGGAGTGTAAAAACTACCATTTGCTGTTTTGTATTGGACTTCATGGTGCCCCCGGAAACAACTATTTTAACACAACATTAAATGTACAATTTTTTTTTTAAAGGTCTGTAAAAGGCATGACATATGTGGTGGTCTGGGTCAAATATGAACCGGCAGAGAAAACTGGCTGTTGCATGTATCACTGACAAATAGATGTTGTCAAATATGGCTTAATTTACCCCACCATACACATTCTTACACACACACCAACATCAAATTGTTGTTAAATGTTTAATTCATGGTTTGATTTTCCATTTGCAAAAAATGTGATGTTATAAAAAAACATAGGAGTTTAGGACTATTTGCCTTTTCCTAATGTAAATGTGTAGGGGTCAGTTGTGACCCCTTAGTTTACAAATGTCACTATATTTAGTACTGTTAAAAACTCAAAGAATATACATATCTGCTGTCCTCAACACAGAAAATATAATGATTGAAAATAAGTGGTATATTATAAGTGTTTGGATCACTGGTGTCCAAACTTTTTGCTAACATCAATAAAGTCGCAATATTTCATTGAAACATATTTGGTAGTCTAATTTCCATTAAACTAGTAAACACTGAGTTGACTTATTTTAAGGAACTGTGCTTTGCAGTGAACATAGAAGCCATGTTCAGAAATCATTTCTGTCACAGTTGGATGATAAAATTATGACTAGCTATTGCAGACCACGTAAATAAAATATTTATAAAATGCATATTGATGACACTAAGGCATAAAAAATTATTTAAAAAAATTCTAAAACAATAACATAATAATAATAAACATTTAGTTTTTTCTTGTTTTTCTATCATAAAAAGACTTAAGCAACTATAACCCATTTCTGCATTAGTAAATGAAACCCGTGGTTTTTACAAGTGTGTCAGCTTCTAAAAGTGATTATTCAGCGTTATTTATAACCACGCTTATTTAGTTGAACAACACAATTGGTAAAAGCCAGACCACAGAGCTGCTCTCTAACAGAGCCTTAAATAATGATTAAAACATTCAGGATTGTTTTCCTTCTCAGCGTACTTGTGAATTTAAATCAGAACACATTCAGGCTGCAGCAGTTTCTTTCAGTGTTCAGTAAAAGAGGAAAGCTCTTCAGAAGGTTCACTGACATGATGTTTTCCAACATGAAATGAGTTCATCATTTTTAAGTTGTATATAATAAATCATTCTTTCAAAATACGTTTAAACTCTGGTTCTCAATGAGTTTGATTCAGTTAGATTTTTTGCCATCTGAGCATTTTATTTAATAAGCCACCTAGCTCTCACCTTCATATCTATAAGAAAATCACCAAAACGTAACTCATGAATCAGTTTTATTACTGTTAGTCACTTGGTGTTACAAAATCAATATCCAGTTCCTTATTTTTGGTTTGCATTTACAAAGAATTTCAAAAATAAAACTGTAAATAAACATTAATTGTAGTTTTGCACTGACACGATGATTCTCAAACAGCTGTTGTCCAAAAGCGCTGCTCATGTCTGTATTATGCTGTTACGAAACTTTACAAAAGTAACTTAGTCAAGACAAAATGGCAAGTGGCAAGACTGAAAACCCAATCAGAGCTCCCTACACCTGCATCTAATAGTTATATTCATAAAAAAAGGAAAAAGCACCAGCAAAAATGTGACACGTAAACTGGAAACGGATGCATCAATGTTTGTCATAGCTTCATCAGAAAGAATTTCTGGAGCCTCACAACAAGATCAGGGGTTCCCAAACATTTCAGCCTGTGACCCCCAAAAACAAGTGTCAGAAATTGGTGACCCCCTAAAAACAAAAAAAGTATTTCACTCTATATTTATTTATTTAATAAATAAATCGAGGGCAAAAATTATTTCTATGTATTTTTTAAATGAAGTTATTCTTTAAATGACATTTTATTATTTAACTTCATAATTTAATAATTTATTTTATTATTTAATGTATCAAATAAATAATTGGCACATTTAATTATTTAATGGGACATCTAATATTACATTTATTTATTTCATGATATATTTATTTATTTAATTTTGTCCCTTTAGGCCCTCCATAAGCCTCGGGGGTCACATCACAATGATTTTGAAAATCATCTCACGACCCTCCACCTGGTGTCCCGTGACCCCCATTGGGGGGTCCTGACCACTACTTTGGGAACCTCTGAACTAGATGTAAAACCTTTAGCAATTGTGTCACATGGGCTGAAAAATCCATGCTTGATTCAAATTGTTGTTAGTATGTACAGAACAACAGTGAGCAGTCTGTAAACCAAGGTGGAGGCTTGGGTCATGAATTGTTTGTTTTCTAAGAATCATAAATACAGAGAGAACTGCATGTTTGATTATTTATCCTGCATATTATTTTAAAGTGTTTGATGACAGTGGTCCAAAACACATTTTTAACATTTTTAAAGAATACACTGACAGATAAAAACAGGAAAACAGTTAATCACGGAAAACAATTTTCAAGTTCGATAAATTAAGTGGAAAGCTCCCTTAAGTCAGAAACCTCTCAGCAACTCCAACCTGCAACTCCTATACAGATGGCGCAGACACACAACACAGCAAGAGCAGCAGTAATAAGTTGTTTATTTGCATCAGCGAAAGTTTACATCTCATTAAATCAGTTGCCAGTCATGCCGCTACACAATTTTTTTCAGTTAACAACTATCTGACCGGGTCAAAGGCAATAAGCACTAACTCCCACTAGTTTTCTGACTTGCAACAGGAACATAGTTGGTGTTGTTCCTAGATCTGACTGCCAACTTCCAAGGTGAATTGAGCTAAGCATATGGCTTCATGGAAGATAGAAGTGAACATTTCTGAAGCAGTGTAACATCACACTTACAGGAAAAATAGCAAACATCAGTCAAGACACAAGGAATTATACAGGGTTTCCTTTAGGAAAAAATCAAAGCTTGCTACAGGAGCATCTAGCCGTGTAAAAGGAATGTGCTCATACTATATAATGACTTAATGACCTTCAAGATTTTTTTTAAATGCTGGTAAAAGGCTATCTGGTTCTTGTGTAACCACAGCAGGAGCTGTGTCTGCAAAAAGTTTAGCTTGTTTTCTGTGTAAGGGCTGCTGCCCCTTGTCACTGCTCCTGATTGGGATGTTCAGAATATTAAGTTGTAGTCATGGAGAGGAGGCTGTTTGGGTTGCAAAACTTTAGGGTCTGATCTTTGCTTTTTGTAGATGACATGGTTCTGTTGGCTTCTTCAGGCTATGACCTTCAGTTTGCACAAGAGTAGATTTCAACTAATGGAAAGTGGCTGGAATGAGAGTCAGTTCCTCTAAGTCAGTGGCCATGGTTCTTAACTGGAAAAGGTGGGTTCCTACCTCTTGCGTCAAGAGAAGGTGTTAAAGTTCGTTGTTTAACAGTGACATAAAATGGAGCAGGACATGGATAGATGGACTGGAACCTCATCTGTAGTAACACAAGAACTGCTCTGTTCTGTAGAGGTGAAGAAAGAGCTAAACCAAAAGTCAAAGCTGTTGAGTTACCAGTCTATTCACATTTCAAATCTCATCTATGGCCATGAAATATAAATCCTGACCAAAAGAATCAGAATCCCATGAACAAGCAACAGGGATGAGCTTACTATGTATTGGGGCCGGGCTGCGTTTAGGAGGGCAGAAACAGTGTATATAAACCAGGAATCAGGTTAGTGGGCTCTGCCATCCAGGGGCAAGCTCAGAGAAGAGCCACTGCTCCTGTGCAACGAAAGAAATCAGTTGAGGTGGTCCAGGCATCTCATCAGGATGCCACCTGGGTGTCTATCTTTGGTAGTTTTCTGGGCCCGTCCCACTTGGAGGAGACCCCAGGGCAGACCCAGAACTCACTGTAGGGACTATATATCCATTCAGACCAGGGAAAGCCTTAGGATTCCCCAGAATGAGCTGGAGAGTGTCGCTGAGGAGAGGGATGTCTGGCTTTCCTTCCTGGATCCTCACCCTTATGACCTGATCTTGGTGGAGCAGAATACAATGGATGAACGAATGAAAGCTATTTCAATATGCTGTGTATTTTCTTCCATATGTAATTTTTCCCCATTTATCTTTGAGCCTGACTCCCACTTTTCTGTCAATAGATACATTAATTAAACGTGCCCCAAGACATTTGTGCAGTATTGCATCTGTAAAAATTAAGATGCATTAAAATGTAGAAAATTCCTGGCTTTAACTCTGCTTGTTCTTTTTTATATCTCAACTTTGGCCATATGGATGGGATCTCTTCAGTTGTGATCTGAATATCTGATTATAATTTGAGGCGATTTAAGTCGATTTAGAAGCCTGCGGGATTCTCCTTTTGGCTTAGCATCTTAGTAGGTGTGTGCTCATTAATGTGTGTGTCTGTGGACTCTGAGGGGAAACTGGAAGAGAGAAACTTCCAGTGTTAATGGATCTGGCTTGTCCACCTTGGAGAGAGTTCAGCGTACAAACTTTACAGCACAATTAATTCAAATCACTCCGGTCTCATACCTTCTGTGAAAGTTTATAAGATCTTAATCTTCTTCAGACTGATCATGTTGCTGCATCAGCGGTGTTTGCATCACGCTGAATGAGCCCACTGTGTATGGCCAGGGCTTTCTGGCTGTCCCAGTTCGGCTGTTATGAGCAAGCCTATGTGCACTAATTAGGCAAACATGAAAACCACTTTGCAGTCAACATGATATTTGTTTCTACGCAAATTTCCAGTCAGCTGCATTAGGCCAATTCTCATCTGTGTCAGTTAGGAGGACGAGATGGGAAGCAGGGAGGAGGAAGGGGAAAAATGCTTACCAGACAACCTTTATGTGCAGTTGTGCATTAGAAGGGGAGGTGGAGCAGGAGGAGAAGAAGAAGAAGAAGGGGGAGAGGGCGGCTGGCTGTGCTGGGCAGAGAAGAGAGGAGCAAATGCATTGCAGACGGAAAGGAGGAGGAGGAGGGCCTACAGCTATTGTTCATGTCCTCCCGTGAACAAAGGGCTCATCGGGGTCCGTATGTAAACCCACAGCAGGCTCCAGTCCACTGACAAGGCCTCATGCGGGACAAAACATAAAACTACCGACTCCCGCAATTTCGGCCTTATTCCGCCGTAGTCTCTTGGTTTGAGGAGATTTTTAGTGATCCTGTTGGGAAAGGACGTATTGTTGTGTGGGTACGTTGCGTCCTGGGGGCCTATCCGTTTTTACGCACGGAGCGTACACAAGGTCTATCATCACGGATCTGTAAACATCAATTTTTTGATTGGACTTCTTTGCAGGTAAAAAGTCGCTTTTCCGCTTAAACACAGTTTTTCTACTGCAAAACGCAGCTCCTGAGCAACTGAATGTGGTTTATGAGCACTCATGGTGGTAATTTATCGTCATTTAATCTGAGATTTGTCGTTGAGAAGGAACGTAACGTCAAGGCGTTAGCCAAAAGGCTATCTGCTAGTAGCTAAAACTAGCCTGCCCGTCGAAGGCCTGCGAGGCAGTGTTTTAGTTGATGAAGGTGTCGGTTATTTCTCTCATGTAACTCGGTGTTTAAACCAGCATATCGTTGGCTAGAAAACAATATAGGTGTGATGTTTTGTTGCAGATCTTACCCGTTTTCCAGTATGTAGAAGTTGTAGCATAGCTTAGCTGGTGGCTAAGTGCTAACATTATGGGATGGCTGCCTTTCTAATTGCCTTTGTAGCAAATCCTTGTTACTTTATAGTAAAATGCTCCAGCTGCGTAAAGTTAAAGAAACACTACAGATGTATAAAATGTAAACTAAGCTGATCTGAACGATTTTAAGTGAATTTGACCTGGGTTGTTGGCGTGGTTTATCCCAAATAATACTTGTGGATATCATAGTGGCCGCCTGGGACGACACCAATCTAGGTAAAATTAAAAAAGTAAGGACTATTATCATTTACATTTTCAGTAGTACTCAGATCTCAGGAGATCAATGAAATTAAATCTGAATTGCTTTATTCTTTCATACCTCTTTGGGATAGGATTTAGGTTGAAGTTTGACACCATAGTCCATATAAAGCACATGAGCATGTATAATATATATACACACTGTATGTAATGTGTTGTTTGCTTGTAAAAGAAAGAGGAGCACGATTCCCAATGGAGGAAGTGGACTCCAGCTGATGTGATTGTGACTGACTGTCATTAACCACTAACAGGAGAGGAGAGGAGCTAATGGAGCTTTCAACAACTAATGGACACATAACCATTGATTATTTATTTATTTATTTATCTGGTGGTGCATCCAGCTTATAGCATAGTGTTACATTCCAAACAGCTTGTTCTTCCTTGAAGAGCAGACAGAGCTTCAGATGAATGGGTGTTTTATAGCTTTTGTTCCTAGGGGATGATGGGAAAACCTGTTTAAAAGGTCATATTTGTTTACACTTTGGTCTCTAACGTTTCCCATTGGCTCTCTGGTGTCTACAATAAACCTAATGTGCATACTTGCATGTCATTCCTTCTGTTTCTGATCAGTTTGTGTTTTATCTTTAATTGATATAAACCTGAATGAATAGTGTGGGGAAAACCAATGTATGTCCTTCTCACCAACAGTGCACATCTTGGTAACTCTTGAGTTTTGTTTCCAACTTAAAATAGGAAAGATTATTTTACCTATTTTAAAATTTGTTTGATCTACTTTTATTTGACAGGAGCACCTTTTTTTTTTATACACTTATTTGTACTACAGATGCACCAGTGAATCAGCCAGATAGGGGAATCAGTTGGTTTTCCCACAGTAAACCCTGATCAATTCTTGACAGATCAGATACAGAGAAATCAGCTGTTTTTTCCCTTTTAATCACATGTTTCAATCTCAGGAATCCACCCTTTTAGGTCTACAAACGCATCAACTAGCAGCATGTACTTTCATGCACCTTTTTTAGTTTAATTAAAAAAGAAAACATATGAAGGGTTAGGGAAATTTGCTTTGAGACATTGATAAAGATAATCCTATATTTTCTACAGGAATCATAACTTCTACCTTTCATCAAAAAAACTTTTGTTTAAAATTCTAATAGCAGATAAAACCTGGAAATGGTACTAGCATGGAAATCATCTTTAGTTTATGCTCATTGTTTACAGGTTGTTTGTTTTCTATTGTATTGTCTTTACATTTTATATGTGCATTTAAATTGACTGACTACAGCAACATAATTATGATCTGGATTATAAGTAAGTATTGTCATAGTAATCAGTAGCTTTACTGTATTTCTAAATGACATGCAACAGTGTACAGTGATATAAAAATCTTTTTTTTTTATGCTGTTTTCATTCTTTTCCCTGCTACTGTAACAATGTAAAAAAGGAAAACATGTTCTGGTCTGTTCTGTGATTGGAGGTAGATTGAACAGTGCATCATCTGTTGGTTGATGCATTTTCATTGTAGATGGTGGCGGTTCTTAGTTTTATTGTTTTTGATGAATACCAATAAAAAAACGTCCAGAAATAATCGAGAGGAAAGTTGTCCGATTCTGATTTCTGGCAAATTGATTGGTATCTTTGTTCAATATGTAGCAACAAGACAGGGGGACATTTGAGGAGGAGGGTCTTCACCATGGTGACGGTGGGGTCGTGACCCGCACGCCGCCATGCCTAGATGGTCTTTATGGCAGAGAGCTGGGCAGTTATTGTAAAATAGGGATGGGACCTGTTTGTGTCGGGGAGAGACATCCGTCTGTTTTATGAGTGTGCTTGTTAAGGACATATGGTCTGCCGGTATTTTTATATTTAGTGGTTATTTTATGGAGATTAGATGTGTGGTGGTGAGGCTCATGTACAAGAAGGACCATGCTTCTTCATTGTCACATCATTGCGTCACAAAAACCGACGTATAGCTGCTCTGTCGAGCTGCTTAAATAAATTCTCCTTTTTTAACGTCCACTTGTCTGTTACTACACCGGATGAGCCCATTAATCAACATGTACTGAAGAGATTGTTGCACCAAAGACTCTTTGGAATCATTTAGCTTTTGTTTCTGAGCATAGAACATTGCTTGCGTCTGTTATACTTACGGTATTTTGTGCCATTGTGTATCCAATGACCTTAATATACTGTAAACATAGCAGTTGCATACATTAATATTTTTCTTCTTTTGTGTGTTTTAATACCATCCAGGCTGTTCCTCCAAGTCATTCAAGCTGTACTCCCCCAAGGAGCCCCCCAACGGTAGCACTTTTCCCCCTTTCCACCCCGGCACCATGCTGGACAGAGACGTGGGGTGAGTTTCATGCCTTTTTATGTCTTCCAGTCATACGTTTTAAACATCTCATGCTGGTGTTTGGAGCTTTGTGAAGCATTTACAAACGGACTACAACAGGGATTTACTTCTAAAACACTGTTTGTCTATTTAAAACGGTAATTTCTAGAGATGCACTGATTAGAGTTCTTGTTGCCTTTTTAAACAACCATTTTAATAAAGCTCTGGCCTGTGTTTTTATTGTAGATTAAAGAAAAATGATTTTCTGTAATACAGACCAAAGTTAGGACCTGCCACTCTCTACATTACTAAAATTCTACAAAATCTACAAAATGCTTCAGGTTTTTGTACAGAGGTATCTGATGTTTTTGTGCACCTTTGGTCATTTAGCTATGGTGCTGATTAGTCAACACCTTCAGCCTGGAGCACTTTACGTCAGACAGAAGCTAATTGGTTAAGTAGTCTGATTTTATTGGACTGTGGAATATAGTTTTGTTGATGGTGATTCAAAGAAACAAGTGATTAGATAAGATAGTTATAACGTACAGTATGCTGTTTAAAAAAAAAAAAAGTAAAATAATTTCTGGTTGGATTCTTGAATGTCCAGATGCAGCTTTAAAAGTATTTGATCCATTTGTTGTTTATGGTCAAATGTCCCTAATAATCTACAGCATTGTAACTGTGCCATTTGACAGAGAAGCTTCTAAACTTTAATCATTTTGGTCCCTGGTAACTTATGTTATTTTAGATGCTATAAAACCCTGTGAAAATAGACTAAATTGTCTTTCTGTATTTCGTGAATTAAACACAGGTCGAAGGTGTTTGAGAAGTGTTGTTTTTTACACCGTCATTGTATCATGTGTGCCATGTTTGGCCCATGCCCTTTGTTGTAAAGACGAACCAGCCTTTAGAAGAAGGCCGATTAGCGTTTAGGTGCAATGTAATAATCTTCTTGTCTCATATGTGTTCCAGTCCTACTCCAATGTACCCGCCCTCATACATGGAGCCAGGAATAGGGTAAAGCAGCACTTTCCTGCTTCCTTTGGCTAGTGTGAATGTAATGTGTTAATGTGTTTACTGCAGCTGTCACCTTTTTTTTTTTTTCCTTTAAATAAAGACCGAGTCAGTGAAACAGTTGGGATGTTTTTATATTTAACCTTAATGCTCAGAATACTTTTTTTCTTTAAGATATACAAATACTAAAATTGTATCACTTCTTTCTTGTTCTTCTGTAACTCAGGAGGCACACACCATATGGTAACCAAACAGACTACAGAATATTTGAGCTCAACAAGCGGCTACAGAACTGGACAGAGGTTTGTATCCACATGGATGCACAAACACAGACCTGGAAAGAGTCACAAAAACAAACCAGTGATTATGTGTTGTTGGTTGTCTTCTTCTCATTATCTCTAAGGAGTGCGACAACCTGTGGTGGGATGCTTTTACTACAGAATTCTTTGAAGATGATGCCATGTTGACCATTACTTTCTGTCTGGAAGATGGACCCAAACGTTACAGTAAGAACCAAACATTACTTAGGTTAAAGTCTGCCAATGATCCCCTAGAGTCAACCCTTAAAATTATTCAGCTACAACCTTTAGTTATCCACCAACACTACAGGTCCTGTCATATAGTCACGATGGTCTATGCAGTTAGAAAAGTGATAAAGAACTCGTACATGCCACCCTGTGCGAGTGCAGTATTATAAAATGTTTACTCTAACCTCTGTCCCACCACAATGTGGAATGTAAAATGCCGGATTGTGTGACTGCTAATCAGTGCAGCAGAATCGCATCACAAACATCCGACAGAGACATAGGCTCTACAGTGAACGCTACTGCTGGTGTTGACACACTTGTTATTAAAGGAGGAGGCCTGCGAACAGCTTTGGAAATGTTCATAGCTGGGTGATATGAAGACAATAACAATGTTCTCATCACAGTAGCAATAATACTATACAGTTCATTGTGAAAAACATCTGTGCTGACAGTTCTTGGATTTGTTTCCTTAATATTTGACCTTTTATCCAGTACTAGGTATGGGCCAGTATGAGGTTCTCACAATATGACAATTTAGATAAAAATACTGGTACTATCACTGTATCTACACAGAATGTCTAGGGCTGCAACTAATGATTATTTTGTTAATTAATTAATATGTTGACCATGTTTTCGATTAATCAGTTAATAATCATATAGCAAAGGGTGCTTAATAGGAGATTTTTTACAGAATTTGAAGCAGGTTAGGCTTAAGCTATACCACTAGAGGAGTTCTGAATAGAGCATATTTACAAAGAAGGTTTTTCATCTTAAATGCAAAATGTATATATTGTCTGTACAATGTTGGCCTAATTGCTGCTCTCACTGGGTTGTTGTTTCAGCAACTGGCATGTTTCAGAGTCTGTATACTCCAGTTAACGATTATTCGATTACTAAATTAGCTAACGATTATTAAAAATGGATTAATAAGCATTAATTGTTTCAGCTCTAAAAAAAATTCTTGAATAAAATCTAGCAATTTGGAACAAACCTGTGCATGAAATTATTAAGACACACAACTCACTACCTTTTCTTAGATTTTTGCTTGGTAAAGTAAATACTCTAATAAGAGTTGGCAAATATCCAAATTAGTTCTTCTTGCGAGGGAAAAGGTCAGTGGTCAGTGAGTCAGGGGCACTGCCATTTTGTTCTGTAAAGCGAATCCAGTCACACCTGGACATCCTGTAGCACGTCGTTTGAAGACTTTAAGCTGTTGGAACAATATGATGGAAACACTGCGGTTTAAAAACTTTTAAAACCTTCATAGACCTGGCTGTCTGGCTTAGGCCTACTCTGGACAATGCGGAATCAGCTGTTGCCGACTAACTTAGAGGTCACCAATTACCAAATTCACAGATTCTTTTATAATTCTTTCCTGATGAGAGATTTTTATGGGTAAAGGCCATAAATAACACCGCGTGAGCACATCTTTAGAGGCCAAACACACCAAACCAGCCACTGGTTCTTTCATAGAGGCGCCAAATTCTGTGCTTGTAGGTCGGTCTCCTGCATGTTTTAGATGCTTTCCGGGCTTAACACACCAGACTGAAATGAATGGGTACTTGGCGGGACTCTGCAAAACGTCATGGCATGCTGAGGAGGTAATGCAGGCATTTCAAACTGTTGTGTTGGAACAGAGATTTATCTATAACATGTACCAGACCAGTGGGTCTATGAGCGTCGTCTGTTTTTGTTACCATGGCATATAATGCACCGCCTTTAGATATACAATATTTTCTTACTCCGTTTATCTGTTTGTGTTGGGTTAGAAATGAGTCCACGATAAAAGACTTCCATCAACAGAAGAAAACAAACACTGTGGGTGATATCCATTTTCTATAGTTACACATAACCCTAGATTTGAGTGCCCCCCTTTCTTCAAAGGCTCAGTGGGCAGTAGTGATCATAATCCTCCAATGAGAAATGGGTCGCCCCTTTTAAAAGCCTTTTATCAGTTGTTGTTTGGTTCGTTTTTTTTAAACAAACGTGAGTAGTGGTTGCGTAAATACAATTCTTCCTAAATCCTTATATTAAACCCAGATTTCCTCCCTTTCAACTTAATTTCTTCTAAGCAAATAAACATTTTACAAAAACTGAGGCAAAGACAAACCTATAACCACGATTCAGGATCACCCAGATCTGCATGATATTATGAAAACACAACTCACTGCTTTTTGATAGATTTTTGCTTTCTATGCTGTCTAAGGCCCTGTTTACACAATGATCCATTGAAAACAGGATTTTCTTTCGGTTTCTGTTAACATGTCAACATGACACGGTTAATTACAGGCCATGTCCCAATACTCACACTTCCACCCTTGTGTCCCTGAATTGCGCGTTCCCGTTGATGGGTCCGAGTGCGTAGTGTGGCCCAATTCTCCATTCGGATGTGGGCCTTGCAGCTTGTTAAAACTGTCTTTAATTATCGCAGCCTATATGACGAGACACCATAGGAGCCTTTTCTGTTCTACTGGCTCTTTGCCAGTTATTCGTATTAGAGCATTAAACAAACAGTTGCATAACAGCATCATTAATATGAGTACCTCATTTTAGATCTACAAATATTTGGTTTTTATTTGTTTGTCTTACAGTCAGCCGATATGGTAAGAATGTAATTTACATCTGTTTTTCTCCTTTCTTCCAGCGATTGGTCGGACGTTAATTCCAAGGTACTTCCGGAGCATATTTGAGGGCGGGGCCACGGAGCTGTACTATGTGCTGAAACATCCCAAGGAATCTTTTCACAATAACTTTGTTTCCCTTGACTGTGATCAGTGCACTATGGTTACTCAAAACGGAAAGCCCATGTTCACACAGGTACGTTGGTAACTTCTGTCAGGCCTGTATCGGTCTTTGAAGGGATTTCTTCCTCCGTGGTCTGCAGGCTAAATTAGTCCCCTGAACCTCTGTAGGTGTGTGTAGAGGGCCGTCTGTACCTGGAGTTCATGTTTGACGACATGATGCGGATAAAGACGTGGCACTTCAGCATCAGACAGCACCGTGAACTCATCCCCCGCAGTATACTGGCCATGCATGTAAGTGAGGAACTGGGCTACACAGGTACACGGATAATACACGTTGAGGGCATTGTGTAAAGCCATCTTGTTTTTTTATTCACTTTCCAGGCCCAAGACCCACAGATGCTTGACCAGCTGTCCAAAAACATAACAAGATGTGGCTTGTCAAACTCCACCCTCAACTACCTCCGGGTAAGGGGAGCCAGTATGCACCTTCTTTTTCATCACATCTGGGTTTATCCATGATTGTTGACATTACCCATACTTTAACTGTGCTAGAAATGTCTGCTGTTGATAAAAGAACTCACTTTAAAAAAATTTACTAACATTTAATGGTGAGCTGTTAAATGAAAATTAAGAAGCTGCAGAATTTCAGAGCATCATTACTGTCAGCGTGACGGAGGCACGCATCACATTGCTGATATAAATGAAAAGTCTGCTTTCTGCACTCTAGAAGAAGGAAGAATTTCAACTTTGTGCCTCATATCACAAAGTTAGAACACATCAGGATATCTGTATTTGTTTTGCCGTGCCATCTCTTTAGGATGTCATACAGCTCCTAGAGACTATAATTTTTCACCAGATAGTGACAGGCTGTCTGCTTTCTTGGTGTTCAGTGTTGCTTTTGCAGCTTGTCAGTTTGTTGGTGGCTTCAGGGTGAGATTCGTTCTTATTTTCTTAATTTGACATGGAGGAAGATTTATAAAACCTTCTTGTTTCTGTTGAAATGTACCGGTTTGATGATCCAGAGCTCAGTTTACAGTTTTTGTTTTAGATTTATGAGTAATCGTTTTCATCAGGCTGTTCTGAGTTTACAAGTTTCAGCAGTCGCAGAGAGGCACACATGCTTTATCGTTATTTGCACAGCACACAGAGTGAGGTATAAAGTCTTTATTGAGGTAGGTTTCTTAAGGTTTTATATGTTATGATGCTGGGGCGGGCATTTATCGTCTCCTTTAACACAGAAGATTTCTTATCATTAAAATTTGAATTCATCCTGACAATGATAAATTCCAATTAATGTTTAAAAACTGTATTGTTGGGATTTTATTTTTTTTTTTTTGCTACTTTCTCCACTGTTTGTTCCATAAGAGCATCAATAAATATCAATGAATTCAGAAATATAAATAAAAGCAGTTACTGTGTGCAGCTTAGTGACAAGAGTAGCACTTCTTTATGTAACTGGTGTCTGGAAAGAAGAGTTTTTTTTTTTTCCTTTTAACAGAATTGTTTTTGTTTGTGGCACTTTGATTGGTCTAATATGCAGTCACAACCACACAGTTACCTAAAAAAGACTGAAAAGAGTTATAAATATTCTTTAATCATACCTTTCATCAAAATCACAAAAGTACCTCAAAATATCTTGATAAAATTCCACATCTCCATCCCTATCCTGATGATCTCCGGCTGGATTCTTCTTTGTGAGGCCATCTTGATCACCTCGCAGCTTTGTTTGGTGAGAACTGGGAACTGTTTGGGCCTGATCAGTCTGTCAGTGAGTTAAGGCAGCAGCAGTTCTAACTAATAGACAGCTATTCAGCTGGTCTGTGTTTGTTTTTTTTATTCATTTTACTTTGCAGCCCCTACTATTAAATAAAACTGTGGATCATCAAAAAAATCTATAAAACATACATAAAAAAGTGTTTTGTTTTTTTTTTATTTATGTAGGGGTGAAGAAGATTTTAAGGACACGCAAGAGCAAGAAAATTAAGGGATTTGTTGATGAGGAAAATGATTTTGTAATTTAAAGCATGTAAAGTTGAATCAGATCGGTGCTGCTTGAAACTGGTGTAGGTAAGAACCCTGGAAGGGACTATCGGACAAATTGAACCAAGAGCTGCTGTGACCAAGCTACAATTTCAAGGACCCAACTATAATAATCCCGTATTTTTAGACTATGCATAGATTTTATAATTTAATCTCTTTTTTTTTTTTCAGAACTTTTCAACAAAACAGCCATTTGTCCAATGTCGCCCCCGGTTGTGGCTGTGTTGCACCTGCGTGTGGCTTTACATCAGCTCCGTATTAGCCGGGTTGTGAATGGTTTTTTCTTGTTGTTTTGTTTAAAGACAGTGGATCTGAAGGTAGGCAGAGCCTCAAGTTGGGCTATAATTATCCAGGGGCATAGATGCACAGCAAGGTTTAACGGTTCAATACCGAAGTGCAACGTGATGCATGAGTGTCAGACGCTAATGAAGAGCCTAATTGACATGTCGTCTGTCTGCTGAATTTCCCCTGGATAAATGTTTGAGGAAACGTTTAGACTAGATTCTGGTCCCTGTTCCTGCCTGACTTCAAGCAGCTTTCTGACTCAGTTCTGCTTCTATGCATTTCAGACACATTAAAATGTATAGAATAGCATTTAAATCAGACAAAATCTTAAAAAATACAAACGGTTAATAAATACAAGTCTTATTTTTGTTACATGGAAAAGTCAGACACACAAAATATGGTTTTAAGGGATTTCATAGAAATTTGTTCTGAATAAAAATGAGCCTTGTTGTTTCATTACCTGGTTCAGTCTTATAATATTTCACCTTTATGACTTTCTGAAGATAAAGTTTGGATTTTTGTATATATAATGAGGGCTTAATTGTATTTAGTGATTTGGTCACTCTGGAGTTGGCACTTTATAAGCAATTTGGTATGTGTATATGTGACATATAGGAAATACCTAATTTAGCTGGTAAAAAGCAAGCTAAAATATATTTGTTTTGTACGTGAATTATTTATTTAAATGAATGATTTTGAAAATGGTTGTTTAATTAATATGCAAACATTAAGGCTTTGGTGTTGCAAATATGGTCGACTTGTGTGAAGTAGTGGAATAAGAAATGAAAGATGGTTGATCCAAGAACAGAGCTGTCATTGATCGGGTCAAACCAAGAATAACGATGGGTACAGATGGATTTAGAAGAGTGAAACCAGGGAGAGATGGCATTAAAGGATTGAATATTATGTCAAGTAAGAAAACGAAAATTGCAGTGCTGTGACGATCAGTGTCAATGTGAACAGAGGAAGTGTCTATACTGTGGTGAGTTATCTGAATCATGACCCGACCTGTGTCCATAATGTTCAGAGAGGTCATACTTGGACCTATTGTCATGGAGATGGGTGTGGAAACCTAGGATTTAACAGAAAATTTAGGTTTGCACACCAGTTAGTAGCTGATGAAGTTTCACAGGTTTAAACATGTTTTATTTATTTTTTTCTTTTATAAGCCAGTCTTTAATGAGAGATCATATTGCAAATGGTCATATCACGTGTTTTTTCTTCTGACCACCATTATGTTGTAAAAATGAAGTTCTGTTGATTCTATGAAGTCTTACTAATCTGAGGCCCATCTTCAGTTCATGCTCTGAAGATGTCTTCACTAAAACATTGCAGCTCAATTAGAAAAGTTTAAACTCTATGTTTTATTAGGAACATGTCTGTTTAGATGCTTTACATCACCCCCAGTTACCCTGTTGATTTTCTTTCTGTTTCCTCCTGCAGCTGTGTGTTATTCTGGAGCCCATGCAGGAGCTGATGTCCAGACACAAGACATACAGCCTCAGCCCCAGAGACTGCCTGAAGACCTGCCTCTTCCAGAAATGGCAGAGGATGGTGGCACCACCTGGTAAGTTGGATGGACTGTACTAGATTTCGGGATGCGTGATCACCGGACATTTGTGTAACAGATGCTCTGTTTCTTGACTCGGCAGCTGAGCCATCAAGACAGGCCCCTAACAAGCGGCGGAAGCGTAAGATGTCAGGCAGCAGCACCATCAGTGGAGGAGGAGGTGCCAATAATAACAATAACAAAAAGAAGAGCCCCGGTAGTGGCTTCCCTCTGTCCAGCCAAGTTCCGGTGAGTGCATCGTTGCCACCTAGTGTCAGTGCTTGGGTACTACAGATACAACAAAAAAAAGCAATACATGCACACTTGGTTTAAAGTGTACACAACACTGTTAAAATTACATGTTTTGGAGACAAAAATAAAAATGTTATGATGAAACATTTCCAAATGTTTTTCACCTTAATTGTGACATTTACCCTGTACCATATAACTGAAAAACAAACATCTGTTAGGAGGAGAAATGTAAAAATATAAAAAAGGTACAATAATCTGGTCAATAAGTGTGCACACCTTTTAAACTAATACTTTGTTGACGTATCTTATGCTTTCAGCATTCAGCTTTCTTTGGTAAGAGTCTATCATGATGCCATACCTTACCTTGGAAATATTGGTCCACTCTTTTCTTCAGCCATTGAATCTAATTCCTTTTTATCTCACAAATGCCTCAAGGTTTTGGGTCAGAACTCACTGGTATTTGGAACTGTTCATTATTTCATCCACCTGAGCATGAGGTTGCCACCACCATGTTTCACAATAGACTTGTTTTTTTGTGCTGGACATCACTTTTGAGTTTTTATCCAAAGTTTCCAGTTTGGATTCATCAGACCATATGGCATTTTACCACGAGGTGTTTTCCTGGGAAGAAAAGGCTTCTGTCTTCAACCCTGCTTCTAGGTTCAGATAAATGGATCATACAGCAGATTGTTCTCACATGCTCCTGCAGTGTTCCTGATGGCCTTGCGGCCACCTCCCAGACCAATTTCCATCTTGCGTTTTTATCAGTTTTGGGAGAAAAACATTTTCTGACTCTGGTTCCAGATCATCTCCAACTAATGAAGACTCCCTTCACTGTAACATATATTTATTTATAATGCTGTGGATTTTTTTTCCCCCCTGACTAATATGTTTGTGCAATGATATAATGTTGACCCTCTGTGACCTCTCTTCAAACTATAGCTTCAGCTAAAGGATGCAAATCCACAAAGGTCAAGAAGATACTACTAGTGAAACTGAACATTGTTTTAGGTTAAAAGGATTTAATATATTTGACTGCAGGTGTGAACTGAAAAAGACCGTCGGCCAAAATTAAATTAAAATGTGGTTCAACAAATTTTTGTTCATTGAGCCAGAATATTGTACCTTTTTAAGTTTCTTCAAACAGATGTTTGTATTTCTGATAAATATCACTTCATAGTTGAGCGAGGTTTGGAAATTAGTTATCATTGTCTTAAAACCCAGGATTTTAAAAGGGGTGTGTATACTTTGAAACCCATTATACTACACGTTACTTGCATTAGCAATCCAAACGTTGTACCTTTCATAACGAGAGTTTAATTGGCAGTGAAGAAAATAGGTAATGACCTACCGGTAAGCTCAAAATTATTCATACCCCTGGTGGATTTAGATTTTAAATTTTTTTTTCAACCAAGACATTTTACTGATGCGAAATGAGACGGACATTTCTCAAAAGATAATAAAACAATGTAAAGAATATTGGTTTCAGAAATAAAATCAGTTTTCATTTAAATTTAATTTATAAAAATGCAAGTAAAAAAATTATACCCTTCTTAAAAATCAGTGGAAAGATCTTTAATGGCATTATAGCAATCAAACCTGTCTTATAATTGCTGAGTAGCTTTTTTTCATGTTTCATTTCTTGTTTTTTTTTTTTTAAGATTTATCTTTGGTGACGAGCTCCAAGCCTCTGAGGTTGAAAAGTCTTCTTGCCATCACCCTAATCTTTAGCTCCCTCCGTCAGATTCAAGTCTGTATTCTGGCTGGGCTACTCCAGAACATTAATATTATATCTAGTCTGAAGTAACTTGTTGGTTAAATTAAAAGATTTCTTTAAACCTATACCTGGCAGGGGCATGAATAATTTTGGGCTTGTTGTGATTATGAATCTGAGAATATTATTTAATATTTAATTTTAATATTTTATCAAATAATATTTCGGTCTGTTAAGGGTTGTCCTGTGAATACCAGCCCAGTAAGGCGATGGTATCAGGACAAAATAGAAAGGTGTGAGACGAGCTCTGACATTATTGAACAGCACAACTCTGCACATATATGGAATGAATTCACACAATTTCTTAAAATACAAGAATTTATTAACAAAAATAAGTCAACTCAAAGTCAAACATATTTCAATCAACAAACTCTTTACTATGCTAAAACAATCCAACTAAACTACCAAGCAGAATTAAAGAATAAGGAAGAGTAATAGGCTATGTACAATATAAACAAGTTGATTAAAGATGATTGGAAATTATGACCAAAAGTGATGCAACATTACCATGCAATGTTATTTATGTTTGAGGACCAAGGATTATCTTGAAGAATCTGGAAATGAAGTTAAGTTAGTCTTGGAACCAACTTAGGCAATAATCAGCAACATTTAGACAACCCTGCACAATGCAAGATCAGATAAAATATTATTTTAATGAATTAATATTTTAAAGAATGATCTGCTGAATAAAACCAACCTTCTGGATACCTAATTATCAACGTTGTCTAATGAGCTGCCTTCATTTATTCAAATAATATTTAAAGAAATATTAAGGGGATATTTTGGAAACGAGCCAAATCTTCCTGGAGAAATGGGGCTTAAAGGTGTTTATTAGTTATCAAATCTAGTAAATGATGTTTAGGGACAATTATTCACTAGCTTGAAAACTAATAACCTTTCTGTTAAATATTCTTTAGCAGCAAGTACGTGTTCTTACCGGTTAGCAGTTGAGCTAACAAAGAAGCTGTTAGCTTAGCACCAGAAACAAACGCATACCTTTAAAATACATCGGTTAATATAAGGGTTAAAATGCATAAGCACGGACGGCGCGTTATGAGCAATCTTCTGTGTTTAAAATCACCCTTCAAGTAAAGTTTGACTTAACTTAAAAACTCACGATCTGAAGGTGCGTTCGCTCTGTGAACAAAAGGGTTTGCTCCGGAGCTGTAGCTGGGCGGCTCGTCCTGTCCGCTGTGGTCTCTGCTGTCTTCCTTCCAGGCTGGGGACCGCGTCTTTGCAGGGGCTTCTCTCGAACACCGTTTGCGTCTGCGGGGGCTCGGAGAGACAGTCAAGCAATGCTTGTACCTTAATTACCCCCGTTCATGAATGAAAATACCGGATACACAGACAGTATTTCATCCGTACTTATCTTTGCATATGATCGATGATCGTATGGCTTCCTTGGATCCAGTTGAAGAGTTTATGTCTTTTTGCTAGCAAAAGACATCAGCGCGCTGGGCCTCTCCTGACCGGTCCTTCTCAAAGGCCATGTGGAAAGAGGGCGGATGTAGCAACAGCTGTGCTTTTATTTGGGTAGTGGCATCACAGGAAGTCTGCAGTTATCCCGTTTCCTGGCTGTGCCGGAAGAAGGTTAATGCACTTTATTTTGAAATTTCCAGAAATGTCCGTACCGGAGTTTAATGTTGAAATCCATGGCTGTGGGTCCCAACAATAACTATGTAAAGCTACTTTCTGAAGGCAGGACGGTGATGCAGTTTTTGGGATTGCCACTGGGGGCACAGCGTTTGAGAGTAAGAACAGATGTAAACAAATGGTGTTTAAGTTAACAGTGAGAATCATCAGAAGCCGAGTTTAGGACCAGTTTATGTAGTATCTTTGAGAGTGTGCATCCATAAGACTGGTGAGTTGTGTAAACTGTCTTATAAGGATAATTTGTTAGTTAGGTTTGTTGTTCTGGCCATTTTCTGTTAGCTGTTCTTACTTAAAAGATATTGGAAAAATAGGTTTTACTTTGAGTTGGTGATTTTATTATATTTAGTTGCCTTTTTCTAACTTGATCTCCACATCATAGGTGATTGAAACCGGAATAATGATAAAACTTTATATTTCCTTCAGTTCAGGCTACAAATAAAGGCCTTTCAGCCAATCAATTAGGCTTACAATACAGCTTGTGGCTGTAATATTTAATGTAATATAGGAAGTTGTGATTACAATGAATTATACACAAATTTTTTATTTGTGTATTCCGTTTTGTAGAACCCCAAACAGCCATTACTGGTACCTGAATCTGCTTATTAAACAAACCTTGAAGCATCACCTGGCCTGATCATTGACTTGGGGGTCCTACAGGTATTTAACCAGTACATGCACTGCAATCACCACAATCACCATTACAGTTAAAGCATTCAGTTATGTTTAAAATCTTGTTTATCAAACACCGAATGAGCATCTATTTATCGTAGTTTTCATGGTGCCGGAAAATGTTCTGGAGATGCAAAGATTATCAGTATGAGGGATTGCTGCAAAGTCAATGCCAGTGACTGTCCACTGTCGCTACATGCTCATCCAGGAGGAGTGAATGCTACAAATCTCTGACTCGATGCAATCTGCCGGGTTTCCTTAGACAGAACAACTTTTTATCCAATTTGAATAAATAACTGAATCTGACTGCACTGTTCAATAGTTAGGATTAATTGGAATGTAAGTACCTACCTGACTTTTGTGAAGTGCCTTGAGACGACATGTGTTGTGAATTGGTGCTATATAAATAAACTGAATTGAATTGAATTATCCTTGATGCTCTGAAAAGGAGAAATAAATAACTGGGTCCATCAGAGACTCACTTCTGGGATTTCTTTTATGTCAAAGGCTTCTTGTTGTAGGCTGTGAACCTTTAAATGTTGGAGTGTTCTGGAAAACTAAATGCTCTTTTCTAGTCAATCTGCACATTTTGTGACAGGTAAATAAATAATGTTCGTCTACATTTATTGTAATAATATTCTGGAAAGTAGTCTGCCAAGACTGTGAGCTGATCACTTTATTCTGAGCCGGGTGGCAGCACTCAGCACTATGCCTTGACCAGCTAGATGTAGCCTGCAATTTAACTTTACTGTTATGCTGTAAATGTATTATCTAGTAATATAACTATTATGTAATTATCCAATAAAAGGCAATATTGAACGTATGGATTTTTACCTATGTTGTGGCTATGAAAATATTTTTGTGCGGCCAATCATCTGGATTTGCCCTAAACAAACCAATAGGCAGTATATATGGATCCACCTTGTTGATGACCTCAATTTTCTTGAGGTACATGGGCTTATCAGGAGGCTGAACGATTCTAAATATGTATTCATGGTCGAAAAAGAATGCAATGTTGTGAAATGCTTGAAGCGATATGAAGACATCGAAGATGGCTGACCGGCGACTTCAGTGACGTCAATGAAAACCCCCCATTGGAGAAATTGATTTCAAAAATTTTCAAAAAAATTTCTTTCAGGAGGAAGCTGAGAGACTGTGCGTTCGGGTTACAGCAGGTGATTTGTTCATATTTTAAGTACAATCATTAAATTCACTGTTTATAGGTAGTAGTTACCACAGTCAGTGTTTTTTGTCATTTCAGAGAAGAAGTTAACTGTATTCATCTGGTTGATGTGGTTTCCCTGTATAGCTTGTTCGGACTGATTATTAATTAAAATGAATGAAAATTAATGCTATTGTATTTTTAATTTTTATCGTTTTAAAAGTGACCGGTAAAAATAGATTATGACCGGATTAATTTTACCCTGTCAGGCAAAATGACTGACAACGAAAAAGTCTAGCGCTACCTGTGCCTGGAAGTATGAAATGATGTACTGATTACAGAACAGTCATTCATTGACTAAGCTAATGAAGTTTTTTATCCAGTTAGAGCAGATCTGTGGTTGACTACAGTACATGACATACATTTCTTCTTATCTAACCGAATCATCAGGATTGGCTTCCAGAGAGCACATTTTTTTCCTGCATGCTTAAAGTGAAGTTTCATCACCATGGGCCCTTTGGGGAGAAATAATGACATGATGTAGAGCTTCATAATGCTTCCCCACTTCTTGTCTCTAATTGTAGGTTGCGAACCTCAGAGCCAAAGTGCTGCTCTAGTCAATAAGTGGCCATTTTAATCTGCAACCACCGAACAGAGTGGAGATATCAACTTAATTGCATTACCTTACCACTGTGTCACATATTTTGTTTCCTAGATACCGAGGAGGTATACCAAGTGATGGATTGTTTTGGCTCTTACACAAGGCCATACTTATATTATCAGTTCTGCTTAAATACCACATCTACTTGTACCATTTTACCAGAGATAAAAACATGAATTTCTATAAATTTCCTGTTTCCTGTTTTTTTTGTTTTGCACATATTTCTAAAAGTGAATCATGAGATAATGATTATGATCAGAATGATTAATTAAAATACTCCATTTCACTTTGTTTTGTTGCAGTGGCGTCACAGAATAGAATAGAAATATCCTCTATTGTTCCTTCCTAAGAAAATTCAGGTGTACCAACAGTTAAGTGAAAGGAAAATGGAAGCATGCAGATACACACAAAGCTTTAAAAACAAATAGAAAAAGAGACTGTAGAGTAAGGCCAATTTGACAAGATTACAAAAAACACTGCACAGTTATTAAAAATAGCATATTGAGATTCAAAGAAATGTGCAACTTAGTAGGATAATTTAGAAAATGTACAAAATGTGCTTGTAAATACAAACGTTAAGCCAAGTGTTTTGCGCTAGCATTTAGGGCAGACACAGCTCTGTTCCTTCTTTGTAGGTTGTAATGAGGTTAAAGGACTTGGCATGTCCTTTAACCTTTCCTGGCAAAGAGTGGATGTATCATTGTAAAAATATCTGAACGTGTTTAAAAAAAAACATTGTCAGAGACAAGATAGCCCTCTTGCATTGGTTAAATACTCTAAATCATTTAGTCTCGCAATGATACAGAAAGGAAATGATTTTAGAAACATATTTTAAAAACAGCTTTACCAAACATGAAACACAAATTTTCTTCGTGTTGCTTGCTATATTCTGTGATTTATACAGGATTAGCATGAGAGAAACATCCATGATTAAAGATTATGTGAAAGAGGCCAAATAAAGTATCTGGCCAACTGAATGCTTTGAGGCAGTCTGTCTGCTGGATACAAAGAAATTACTCGTACTCGTACTCGTCGTCTTCCGCTTATCCGGGACCGGGTCGCGGGGGCAGCAGACTCAGCAGAGACGCCCAGACGTCCCTCTCCCCAGACACCTCCTCCAGCTCCTCCGGGTGGAGCCCAAGGCGTTC
>JAHUTJ010025269.1:0-28856 GCA_036250325.1 Characodon lateralis
TTTGAAATGTACCTCCTGCTTGCAGCACTGCTGGTAGGTTCCTGATCTGAGGTCAGTCTAAAATAAAATTAATCTGTTAAGCTGGAGAAATTGAGACATCTGTGTGCAGGTATACTGTAATGAACAAAGAATGAAAGAAAGTCAAAGAATTACAGGATGAAACGTTTGGTCTTGTGACAACATGGCTTTGAGCTGGCTGGTGGAATACCAATCATCTTTTATAGAACCAGTAAAAAACATGCTCTTTTGCCTGTCTTGGATTGGTGAAAAGAACATTGTGTTTTAGTGCAATTGGAGTACAAGAAAATATGGCTGTCAATAAAAAGACATTTTATTCAAAACATGGGTGATGCAGCATGTGGAAGAAGTAGGGAACCATGACTTCCCACTGGCCAATAACTATCACTGCTGTCATCTTTTGAATTTGTTTGTTTGTGCCTGGTCTTGTGAGCCCCATGGTTAACATCTTGTCTTACAGAGATCAAATAAGCTTGAGCACTGGTGAGGGGTGAAGTGACTTTGGCCATGATTGCACAGAAATGAGCTTAAGGTGTGTTAAAAGGTCATTCTGTGTAACCCAAAAGCTCAAAAGCTCAGTACAGTTAATACAGGCTGAGGAGAAGGACCCACTGCTGCAGTACCAGTTGCTCTCCGCTGTTGCTGAAGACTGATTGTGGTTCAGCTGACTTCACCAGTACATATTCAGCCTTCAAGCTTCTCAAAGGCGGTACAGCATGTGGAAATATGTCGGTGTGAAATTGAAGACAGAAATGTGCCGATACAAAATCCTTAGGCTGAACTTTAAAAGGCATTTGGTTGTCCAATAATGTCTGTTTGGTCATTGTGAGAGTTGGGTACTTCAAAAGAATCCTTTACCAGCCCTGCAGAGGTTGTGATGGTGAGATGAACTCAAGATCATAATACGACACACACTCCCTCACACACTTCTGTGAAGACACAGAAACACCATTGCTTGCTGTATCTTGTTTGTGTGGCCAGCAGCTGACTGCAAACACAGCTTCTATTGTTATTATAGACATACAATCAGTCCATCTGCAGTTTTCATAGCTGGTTCTCCTACTATGTCCTACAAACTCGGAAAGGGAAGACAACAGGGAGAAATAAAACTGTTTTTCTTTTGCATTTTTATTCACTGTGTAAAAGGGCTTTAAAATAAATGTAATTAAAACTACTCTGCAGCCTTGTTAGCAACTTTTTGAAAAAATGTGAAGTAGGCCAACAGTATTTTTTTTGGAGTAACTGGTAATGAAAGCATCTAGTCCTCAGCGCTGGGCTGCAAAAAGTTTTTAAGAAGAGTTACACTGTACAGCATTAACAGAAAACTCCAGGTGTTAAATAGTAATTAATGTTTGCATGTTTTTATCACCTATTGTCAACTAAAATCAATTTGACAGACTTAAAATCGGTTGTGTTAATCACGTTTTTTTTTTCTCTTTTGTAATATTCTGATGAGCTTCCCATGTCAAGTTCAGTTTTTTTGAGGTGTACCTTGTTATTTCAAGTTCTACGTTCTGTTGAAATTGCTGTCTAATTAGTATATATATATTTGTGTCTTGTGTATAATATCTACATTGATGTTTACTTACATAAATTATGTGATGCAGTTGCAGCCCATAAAAAATTGCCCTGTGGGACAATAAAGTACTCCTTACTTTTTCTTGCCTACTTTCAGTGGAGAAACCAAAATGCACTGACTCAAGCTACAGAAATGTCATTAGCTTATCTTGCTATGTTGTTAAAACTACAACCAATATAAATCATTGTAGTCTTTCATGAGTGATAAATCAAGATTATAGGAAAATGTTAACTACAAGAAAGTTGTACAATAATCTTACCTCATGTCTTCAATTATTTGGCGTAAAATACTAATAAAGAACAATTTATAGTGAAGCCTAAAATACAAGTACAAACATTCCTGCATCTAAACACTTGCTATAATTTACTTTCTTCAAGCTACCTTTTCTTTATAGGGCCTCCAATATTTTCTGATCTTGGTAGAACTGCCTTCTTAGATTTTGCTCCTTGGTCATTGTATATTCTTCAGACTACACCAAAGATAAATGTTTTAGCCTCTCAGAGAGTTTAAAGGTTTTTTTAAAGGCTTCTGCAACAGGTTCTTAAGCTGGACCTGGTAAATATATTTTCTAACTTGTTTATTTATGGATTTTGATGTTATTGTCAAAGTCTAGCCTTAGCCAGGTATTCCCTAAAAAGCAAATCTTAAACTCAAGGGTTAAATACAAACAATTTCCTGGTTAAATACAAAGATTTCAAGATCAGCAACGCACAAGTTAACAGGGGGGCATCTTCGTATGGGGAAATTATGTTTTTATTTTATTTTACTTTTCTTACAGTTTACATGGGCAGCTGCTGAGGAGGCACCAAGCTCACCATGCTAACCAAGTAAGGACAGAGAATGTGGTGTTTGGAGACAGAGGCTGTTAGTTGAGCTTGGTTGAGAGCTGACCTGCAAGAAACAACTACCTTGCTGCAAAAATGTTTGTCTCTTGGACATCAGGACAGATTGTTTGTAACTTCAAATACTCATGCGTCACCGACAGATGCAACTAAGAGGTTGTGGTGCTTTTTTTGATGAGCATAATTCCAAGCATTTGAATCTGGCTGGCTGTAGAAATTGTTGTAGCAGCTGACATCTACAAATATAGGGTGTGAAGAAGTGATTTTTCTGCACAAGTCACTGTCCTGGATAGCCCAACTTTCATCGAATACCTGAAGTGATAGGTCAACAATAGGTTGATACAGCAGTTAGTTGACATGGAGACTTTGGACGCAGGCTGGTAGGGGGACACTGCAAACCAATGAGTCACACTGACTGCTTAGACAAGGTACGCTGCTGCTGCTTAGGTGCCAAGAGATGTGATAGATGCTGCTTTAAACTTTTCACTTAAATCTTGCTGTGCTGCTCTAAGGGAAAATTTCCAAATATCAAATTTGTCACAGAATTCATTCTATGGTATTATAAAAGGACTGATCAAAGCTCTAAGGTTCATGTAAGAATATAGAAAAAGCACAAATGTAAATAAATTAAAGACTATAAGTGGAAGATGAATAGAACCATCAATGTAGGATACGCTAGTTATTGACTTTATTCATGTTGCAATATTCTTTCTGATATAGCTGCAGAAACATTATTCAAAGATTGTTTTTTAAAATATCCTTATGTCAGAAGGTAAGAGAGAAGCTTTTGGGTGCTAAAACCCAAACTGGCCATGTTTTTACTGGAGCATGATGTAATAGTTATAGTTTTAGTTGTGAAAATGTGAGTCTGATTTGGTTTATAACAGTTAAAATGCCACATTATATAATAAATTCAAGCACCACCAAGTAATGTCTCTCGCAGAAATGAAACCATAATCTCTAACCTATGCTTTGTGCTCTTTCAGCATTTCCCTGTGTCAACAATAGTGTAGATGTCTAAGGTTGTTTGCCTGGAAGCTTTGATTATAACATGACTTATGTGTCAGTACTTTTTTTTGAGTCTGTGTTTCCTTCTCTGCCTGCCTCCACTCTAATTGGACTCCAGAGGGGCTGTTGGCTGGGAGGAGGACGTCCAGCTAATAATGCCCATGACCCTTTTTTCCCTCCACCCCAAACGCTCAGGTAGGCCACTAACCTGCACCACTTTGCACTTTCCAGAATCTAGTAAATTTGATTATAATGAATGACTAAACTAATCTGACTACCTCAATCTTGATGTCCACTATGTAATTTCTTATTTTTTTGTCCTTCTACTACTCTACTCCAACACCATTGATCTTAAGAGAAAATACTTTAATTTCCATTTTTACTTTCATATTCTGCTTTGGTCATGCCACCAAGGACTCAAATAAATGCCCTCTGGTTATGCATTAGTTTTTTTGAGTATTCCTCAACATTCCCAGTCTGATGTTATCCCTGTCCCAGCGTTGTTGGAACGTGGTTGCAAGCATCAATTTCAAAATGAGTGAATATTTGCAAAAAAACTAAAACAATTTCAGGTTATACATTAAATATCTTGTCTCTTGTAGTGTATTCAATTGGATGCAGGTTGAACAGCATTTGTGAATCATTGTTTTCTGTTTTTATTTACGTCCCAACTTCAGTGGAATTGGGGTTGTAGTACAGCGCTTTTTGTTCTCTAAGGCACTGATGGAATCTTCTACAGCCTCAGAAGTTAATCCCAATATTAATTTCTCTTTATGAACCGGCTCTTTATGTGGCTGTACCAAACTATTAGCTGACAGAATGGGGCTGACATGAAAAGAAGGAGCCGTGCCTGAAAGTTTACTGAAGGGAAGAAGTGGGCATGTCCATTCGGAGGACAAGACAGAGAGACGTTGATATGTTTTTGAGTCCCTGTGGTGTTGTGGTTTCGCACCAACTGGACCCTGCGGTGAGGAACAGAAGTGGTGACTCACATCATCACAATCAAAGTCCAAGTATTCTCTGGTACCGTTACTCCTTTGTATGGTCTGCATGCCCTGACTGGCTCTTTTTGTTCATGGTCATTTCTTTGTGGCGTCAAGTTCCCTCACCATGGTGCAGTAGACCTTAACTTTCTCTGGAATTATTTATTTTGTTTGTTTAACAAAATGAGCTTATTTCTGATGCGCAGAAAATCAAGAAGTGTAAAGCAAAAATAATTAAACACCATTTTATTTATCCCTATTCCTAAAAAAGAGCTACTAAGGAGATATGAAATATGAAGTATAATACACAACCATAGTCAGGTTACAGAATTTTTCTTATCAACTAACTCAGCAGGGGGACGTTCCAGGTGCTAAAATGGTTGGAGGCAGAGAGAGAAAGATCAGTGCTTTAATGTGGGTATGGAATCAAGCATTCAAGTCAAGGACCCCATCTGTCCCATTTAAACTGTAATGTCTATGACTTAAACATTGGCTTTGTTCACTGTTATCCAGTGCCAAAGAGGGTGATTTAGTTTCTGATACAACAACAGACAGCAAGTTAACCTTACAGTGAACTGAACAAGTGCCTTGAAAAAAGCAAAGAACAACAGCTGTGGTATCTGTTTCGTCAGATTACGATGGATAATCCTGCTTTAGAATGGATGGACCTACTTTCTAAGGGTGTATTCACACCAGGAAAGTCCTTTGGTCCGCTTGTTTGGTGCAGACCAAAAGCTGACTTTATTTTTTTCATTTGATGTGGTTCGCTTTCACATTGTACTTTTTGCAAGTGAATTATAACTTGTAGACAAAGCAACGCATGTGATGATCATTGCTGCTATTGGACAGAAAGGAGGAAAACTATCATGGAAGACCTGTGTGCTGCATTTCTGTTCTGAAAAGCTTTCTGTTATTACAGCTGCAAAATCATTGTGAGTGTCAAGAGCAGATTATTCATCGCAGGTTTCACGACATTCTTTAATTTTGTAATAGCGCTGGAGAATGCTTGCTGCATGTTGAAGGAGTCAGTGTGCTCTGCATGCCCTGACCCAGAGCATGCTGGCAGCAGCGTTGCTAAGCAAAACAGGGAAGATCAGGTATGATTTTCCGTAATGGTTCCTGTAGTTGGGTCTGATTGAGGACGGCTCGTATTCACACCAGAAGCGAACCACACCAGAGTGTGTTTGGAAGCAGACAGTGACCAGCTCAGAAAGTGGGTTTTGGTCCAGTTTGGTCCAGACCAGGGTTCCCTTGAGTGTATTCACATATTAACGACCAAGGGAAGATTGAACTCTAGTCCGTTTAAAGCAGACCAAACATGGCCGGGGTGAATACGCTCCAAAAGTCAATAGATGATGTACACTTAAGTGGCCAAACTACTCAAGTCTCTTGTCTAAAACAATCAGAATTTAGCGATGTGTGACACTTTTATAAATAAATAAATGCAAACATACCCTCTCTTTGTTTTGTTCCAAGACAGCTGCTTCATTTCCATTGTTCAAAAGTCATCTGAGGTCAAACCAGCCTCAATATTTTGGAAAATGGCTGCAGAAAACAAACAAGGCGAATGTCTCATGCAACTCAACCTTCCACTGTAGTATTAGCTACAAACCCAGAATACAAACAGAGCCACCCTGCTTTCAACATACAGAGACGGATGGATTTTAAATGGCATTGCCTAGCAACAGCCTGCCTAAGCTTTTGGCAGCTGCTAGGTTGGGCTGAATAATGATAGATGGAAACCTGCACAGACACATAGGTCTGTTTGCACTTACAAAAACAATAAAGCCAAATTAATGGAACCAGGAATGGACCGGCATGAGATTCTTATAGTTTAAAACAAAAATGTTTAGCATAATCTAACTGGTTTCACTCCAAAAGAAAATGCAACAATTACTCCTATTCCTACTAAAATAATAAAGCTTATAACAGTTATAATTAATGTGATATGATAACTGTTGCATAGATTTAGACAAATACCTAATAAAAATAGAATAAACACACATTAAATGTAAAAGTAGTTTTCAAGCGCTTGTTTAACTGATGATATCTTTCTGTCCATTTTGCTCTTTATAGAATAACACTGGGAGCAGGGCTCCACAATATTATTAAAACATGACATTGGGATACTCTTTTAAATACTGCAACGACCGATTAATTACAATTTCCCTTATTAGTCCCTTTATTTCCCATCATCATAATGTCCCCACTACCCTCCCTGAGTTTTAGGATCTTGTTAAGTAAGATCTAGATTAAAGGGGGCATAAACAACATGACTGGACAAATATTGTATTGTGAAGCATAGTTGTAATGCAAGGAACCTGAAATATTACAGTTTACCAAAAATTACAACTAAGTAGTGCTTTGCAATTTGGATATTGCACAGGTTGAAATTGTGATGATGATTGTGATTCAATATACTGAGCATCTCTAACTGGGAGTCCAACAGGCTGATTTTTACCCAGTTAGTCAGCTATCTGCTCAGTCAGAGCCTTTAGTGAGCTGTTTAACAGATATGTGACTTGTAGCTTCACTGGCTGTAGTTTTAGAACAGCCATACCTTAATAAGAAAAATGGATGGTGCTTCTTCCAAAAATATTGCTGTTTTTACAACTGAAAGTATTTTTTAAACAGTCAAATTTGGATTTTTTTTGTAAGGGAGGGGAAAGTCTTATATCAGTAAGCTGATTAGCAGTGCAGAGCAATAGGTGGGGAGAGGGCAACCGTGTGTTAATCTTCAGATGGAAAAAACTCCATTCGTTTCAGCACTTTTTCTGGCATCTCATTAAAATGACCCTAAACCCTTGGAAAAGTATGACTGAGAAATTTCAAGATTTTATTTTCATACTAGTAAAAGGCCCAATTGGAATTGGCTGCTTTAGAGCACTTATTAAAATATAAAGTAAAGAGATGTCCAGATAAAACACTGTCATTTAAAGCAGGGCTATGCACATCTAGTCCTCAACGGTCTGTGTCTAACAGGTATAAGACATTTTTTTCATGGAAATGGGCACATGATCTCTTCTGCACCTCATCAGGTTCAACAAACACCTGGGAGCTAATAGTCATTTGAGTCTGGTGTGCTGAACCAGGGAAAGAACTACAACATACAGGATGCCGGTCCTTGAGGGCTGACTTTGGACACCACTAATTTAAAGTCAAGGAAAAGACAATTTGATTAAGGCCAAAAATCAACTGAATAATGTAGATGTTTTTATTAGGTTTTATTATTGCCATAATCAAATGCAAATGTGTATGTTAAACAATTATTACAAATCCAACACGTGTTCACATCTCTGATAGGAGGTCACATTTTCTAACATTCTTAATTTTAAAACATACTAAAGGAATAGTGTTGTGTACATTCAAGCTAGTTAACATACAGTCCTCTTAGTTTTATTAAAGTAGTTAGGTGGGAAATTAGGAACTGACCTTCAGCTGGATATACCATTTATATTGCAACCATTAGGAAGGGCACATCTACGGCCATATCCAAAATACAAGGAGCAGGAAGTGATTACATTTGATGACACCACTCTGGCACATTTTCGGTCTCCAGATTTGAAAATATGTCCGTTAATGTATTATTCTAATTTGAAGAGAAAAGATACACAACAATCCCTAAGATGAAGTAATATAGCCCGCAAACATATTCTCCATACAAAATTCACTTCAAACATACTGTATTCACAGTACTACAGAGGTAAAGTTAAATGTCTTCTTTCCTTCTGATGGGCTGTTGACGGGAAATACTTTAACCTGTTTCATATTTCAAGCAACTCCAGAAGTACATTAGCTAATAACTTTATTCATGGGTTTTTGACAGTGCCGACAGAGTTAATTGTTAAATGTCAAAGATAAAAAATACCCAAAAAAAAGTCACGTTTCGCCTTATAAGCAACAAGGACAAAACAGACTAAAAGTGAGGCCCAAGGTTTTAGAAGCCATACGATATTACCTGGCCCTGACTGTTTTTCGCCAGCATCTGCAGAACAGTATTTTACTAGTCAGTCAGTTCAAAGTACAAATCATGACAAGACTGTGCTTAAAAGATGGACCTGCACAAGCTAGTAATGACAGAACTGCATACAGACGAAAGGAAAGCCTTTGAGAACAGAACTGCTAGATAAGTACAAATTTCTGGATAATTTTGAACTTCGTTATTTAAATTTGTATTGTGAATGGTCATTCTGAGTAGAGTAGGCTCTCTGCAAGGGCTAGTGAGTATGATTTTAATCTCAGCAACCATTTGAAAATACAAAGTCTACAGAACAGAGTGTAGAGGTGAAGTGACAGCTGCGATGCAGCCCCCGAAGGAAAAATAGGCAAGAAAAAGAGCTTCACATATACAGGAGAAATGTATGCAATGGTATTGTAACTTTCCATGTCTTAGAAAACAATAGGCATCAAAAATTCAAGTGAGTGCCACAATACATTTTAGATCACACTGGAATCGAGGTGGAGGTAATATTTTTTATTATTAAATGTGGATGCTGTCTGTAAACAACTAGCATCTTTGTAATATACAGTATGTGAAAAGCCTAAATCAGAGGTTGTGGAAGTGTAGAAGTGCTTATTAGCGTACAGTTACTGACACGTACAGTTAATAAGTTATTGACAGCCTTTAGATTTTTCAATGTCAAAAGAATGTAGCTCCATTGTATGTAGAAGTGGCTAGTTTTTTTTGAGTAAATAATACATTAAAATGACAATGAATACACTGCATGTTTAAAACTAAAAAGTTTTATTTAGCAAAAACAGAAGAAGACACTTTGCAACTACACTATATTGCCAAAAGTATTGGGTCCCACTACTAAAATCAATGCTTTCTGGTGTTCCAATCACTTCCATGGCTGCAGGTGTATAAAGTTTGGTGTGGAGAAACTTAATTGACTTGCACACCTGAGTTCTGACCTCAACCTTCTTGAACACCTTGGGGATGAATTATAGTGAACGCTGCAATTCTGGTTTCACAATGAACACACTCCTAAACCTTGTGGAAGTTATTTACACAATAGTTAAAGTTGCTATTGCTGTCAACGGTGGGTCCATCAACAAATTGAACCTTATAGATTAAGAATAGGATGACATCACAGTCTATGTACATGTAAAAGTAGACAGACAAATACTTTTGCTATATAGTGTAGATCTCCCAGTTCAAGAAAAGGTATTTTGGTGGATAGCTGTTTCTAAAAGATTGCCAACTACACCAACAGTTTTCCAGGGGATGCAATTACCACTACCCTACACGAATTATTCGCTCATGTGGGCAATGAATACACCAATGCCAGAATCCTGTACAATGATTTTAGGTTTAGCTTTACAATCCTCCCCTACAGACAAATAAAGAAGCTTCTCCTGTTTGGCCTGAACAACGGCATTCTTCTCTGGATCAGAGAAGAATGGTCAGTTTGCACTGGAGAAAGACCTTTCCAACTCTTCTCTTGTACCCTCAAGGCTGTGTGCTCAGACCATTGTTATTCACACTGTTAACACTAAACTCTGCATCCATACATGAGCAACACATGATTAATAAATTTGCAGATGGTCACACATCCATCCATCCATCCATGCATCCATCCATGCATCCATCCATGCATCCATCCATCCATCCATCCATCCATCCATCCATCCATCCATCCATCCATCCATCCATCCATCCATCCATCCATCCATCCATCCATCCATCCATCCATCCATCCATCCATCCATCCATCCATCCATCCTCTGCTTATCCAGTCATGTTAAAATAATAGTACAGTTGTCTGTCAGACTGCAACACAGCCTTCTGCCTCAAGCTGTTACAATGCTGAACAGCTGTTAACACTATGTACTTTACATTGGTCCTCCTTTCAGTCATGTATTTTATTTAACGTTATTGTCTCAAAAAAAAAATCGGGTTAGATTTGTTGTGTGCTATTTAGCACAGAAATGAGAAATTAAATAAAAAAAAATGAATTTTTAAATGGAACAATGAAAATAATAAGCTGTGAAAAAACATTCTAACACTTTCAGGATAAATTATTTTACAATATAACACATTTACTGCAATTCTGTATACTGTAACAGTCAGGCTAGTCAGGCAGGGGTTAATATTATTCTGTTACTGTCAGACACTGAGCCTGACCTACAGCTTGAACAGTTCTACACATAAATGGGTCCAAATGTGGGTTGTGCAGATACGCCACATGTCTCCAAAGCTTTTGATGTCTTTGCACTAATTTGTGAACCTCTGCAAAGACAGCGATAATAATTGAAGGTAGATCTTAAAAGACAATAACAGTTCCAGTCTCTGGGATTTGGTATCACCAGTAATCAGTAGCATGCTGTATACAGAGCATTGTGACATGCTGTCATGTAGCATCAGGAGGTACAACAGAAATCACTTAAGTTCAGCTGTCTCCATCTGTGACCTCATTTTGTACTCCAGAAATAGCTTCATCACACCTCACGCTGCTACATGCATACAAGCCTACATGGGATGCTTACACTCCTGTCTGCATATACGCATGCATGTTTGCTGGACAGCCTGCTGGAGGGCAATGTGTGGCATTTAAACCATTCCTCTTACGACGGGGGTTCTTTTAAAGCCGGGCCGGACCATTTCCACATCAAACACCTCCAACCTGCAGGATACTCTGTCTTCCTGAGTGTAAAAGATGAATTTAAAATATTTTTGTGGGTGGCTGCGTCCTCCAGTGAATTCAAAGGCTACCTGAGTGCCATAAAATGGTAAACTGTGGTACAGAATTGTTGTTACAAAAATAATCTGACACAATAACTATGTCTGTTTAGTATAATTTTACTGAAGAAAAAGAAACACCTCAATCTGAAGAAACAACTTTACATATTTTGTTCATGCAGGTAAAAGCTTATTTTTTCTGGTAAGGTCTAGAAGTTTAAAAACTAACTGCTGGAATGGGGTGCAGAGCATAGAGTGCACAACCCATGTACAGAGGTCTAACAGCACAACAAATTCAGACTTAGTATAGCTTTTCTTGTCTTTGACAACAAGATGCTACAAGCTTGTTGTCTGATTTAAAAACATATATTTTGTTGCTTGCAAGGTGTAAGAAGGCTCTGAATGCACACAGGAATGGAAAACTAGGTTAGGTATGGAAACAATGAGTTGGAGAACTGAATCAATTTATAAATGCCATCCAAGCAGTGGAAGAGCCTCCCTTCCCCCTGCTGGTGGATGCTCACTGAAAAACAGCCTACATCGCTACTTTCTGACTCCACTCCCCAGCCTGGTTTATTTGCAACATACCTGTCAACAAACCTGCTCCTCAATGTTCACTTTCTTTAAAAACAGACATGGACGACAGATACACTCAAATGAGAGGAAACTTCAACCACTTGTACCATTTCCTGACTTGTTTTAAAGTCAATCACATTACGTCCATGTGGCTCTCCTGATATAATTTTGTGTAGCAAAGTGAAACCTACACATTTTACAAAAGAGACCAATTTAAAGCTTTCACTGTCTGTAGCACTGCACACACTGTTCTTCCTTAAAAGACAGAGAAATTGGCTTTCATAGAGGAAATATTTTAGCTGCCAAAGAGAAATATTGCGATCTCTGAGTTCTGGGAACAGAGGTTATTCTCCAAAGCTTATAGTATTTAACTTTTAATTCTGATAACAGCAGTGGATAAACAATGAAATGTTTAAATGGAAATTCTACATTTCATGACAGTAATTACCAGTAAAAACAAATCTTATTGTTGTATGTATCAGACTACTCTATCCCATTATAACAGAATGTTTAGATTCTGATGGGAAAAAGAAATGTTTTCAGTATATTTAAGATTTTCATCTAACCAGTAATCATACAGTAATGTTAAAACAATTTTTAGAGATGGTTAAAACATTCAGGTCATTTCTGATGTCTTTCCATCCTGGAATTGTGTTGACACTCATTTCATAAGATGTCTGCTTGTGTAGAGCAGCTCACACTTGAGATGATCCGATTCTTTGTGTATTTGATTAGCAGCATGAGTTGCCAGCTCATGTATAAATATGTAATAAATAAATAGACACTATTTGATGGGATGGATTGCTAAAATATGAACAGTTTTTAGCAGATACAGGTTGCATCTGCTCCAGAGAAGGATGAGGAGAACCCAGATTTGTGAAATATTTCTAAAATACATGAAAATGATACATCTAAATGTTATAACCTGCAGTCTTTTACAACTTCCTTAACATTCACTAAGAGGAGGCAGCAGTAACCAAACAAATGAGAGAAAGTCTGACAACAGCACAACGGGACAGAGAGGACAGCATGAGGTGTCCACCGTAAAGTTGTCCATCACCCAAAAAACATCTAATAAAACATCTGACCTCATATCAAGTAGGAGACAATAACTTACAACAATATGTTTGCACCTATCGTGTTGCTTAGTGAGGAATATTTTAAACAGAGAAGCCCCATTAATTAAACAGAATAACTTTTTTTAGTAAAGTAATTACAGATTTGTCATAGTTTTGGAATCATCAGTTCTTTTGTCCCTTTTATCTCTCAATGATAAACACTGCTGAGAAACTTTGCATGAGATTTATATTTAAATAAAAATAATCTAATATTATACAAGTGCAACTAAAGCATTATCTACCAGCAAACAAATTAAAACAATAACATTAACAAGTATTCTTATATGAATATGTGGATAAAAACAAAAATCCCATTTGATAAATAAAAATAGTCTGAGCTGCCTGCAGAAAAAAAGGACCCAAACCAATTGAGGCCTCTGCTGCATCAGCTCTTTTTAGTAAAGACATCACATTTAAGCAGTGTTGAAAATTTGATTATTTGATATGATTACCGGATGTATTTTCACTAATCATTATTTGGAAATGAGCTGGTCTATTTTATAAGTTCAGGAGATCAGCGTACCTCACCTCAACAGACAGAGATGAGAATAGGAACCAAAAATGTGATTGATAGAAATGCCTTTCAATCAATTTTCAGTCTTTTAATTTCAGAATCATAAAAAAAACTTAGACATTGATTATTAGAGGACATGAGGTGACTGGTACTTCACAATAGAAAATGTCTTTTATTAACTGAACCTAGTTAAACACAGCTCAATCATTAAGCAAAGGTTATGCAAAAGATTACTGCAGTATACACGTTAGTTGGTTTTCTTGAAATAATTATTAAACACATTTGTTCCAACGTGGGATAAGGAATGCCACCTCAGATGTCACAAATGCAGAAAACAGCCAATAATAGCTCCTCCTGCAAGCTTCCTCTAGCCTCGCTCCTGCAGGTGCATCTGGAGAATTGAGAGATTTTTAAAATGTTTTGCTCAGATGGATTAACATAATGATGTAAACATTATCATGGCCTGAAACCTTTACTCAGCTGCTAATTTAAGATGGGTTTCTGTTACTATGCTGCATTAATCGCATACTTGATAAACTCACCAAGCTGCTGGTACTAAACATTAGTTACTTGATTTAAGACATGATTGTGCTTCTATGACCAAATAATATTGAAACTATGCAACCAGCTGCTAGTAAAAGATTAAAAGTTTAATCTTAAAGTTTAAAGTAATTATTTACATGAGGTGCCTTGCAATAGTTTTTATATATTATAACATGTTACAGCCACAAACATCAATGGACTTTTATATAACATTTTTATATTTATATTATATTAAATTATAGTTTTCATGTCAACAGTTTCTTCCATCTGAGCTGATTTCTGAAGCTCCTCCAGAGTTACCATAGACTCCGTGGCTGCTCCTCTGGTTAATGCTCGATCATTTTCACAGCATTTTACTCAGAGCTATCCATGTAGTGCGGTGTTTGTGTCAGTAATCACACAATAGAGAGAATAAAGACTTAAAGAGTCTTACAAAGTTATCTCAGTGAGTATAACCCTGGGTATCCAGTGATGTCACTATGTCTTATTGTAATCTGAAGGTCTAGTGACCCCTGTTCATCTACTGAAATCAAAGGTTGTAGTGGAACCGTAACAACTATGGGTCTTTAAAAGCTTCAGATCTGAAAGCTGCCGAGATGACGATCTGACCGTTGTTTTCAATTGCTTGAGCATCTTAAGCTGATGTGCGCATAAGACACATGTGAACACGTAATTATATCCAAATCACTTGAGGCAGATCAGACTTTAAAGCTGCCCTTTAATCATTGTGTGGTGCAATGTGGCAAAGTAGAAAAAAAACAAAACATGATTACAGCTAAGGATAATCCCATTCTACAGGGCTGGTGACTGACGCATACAATCTTATATCACACATACACAGAGGCACACAAGCAGTTTAACTTGTAATTGATGTTATACCTAGAGAACAGTAATATTTACTGATGTTCCTTAGCAGCACTGGAGCGGCAGGTAGTAGTTTCCTGTCCAATCACATGTCAAACACCAACTGAACCTCTGACAGAGGCACAAAGTAGCATTATGCATTCAACATCATGCTGCTGTTCCTCTGCCTGTCAGCTACATTGCTCTGTCACATTCACTTATTTCTAGGAGCAGTAGGTATCTAAGGATACAATGCTGCTTATGGCTACTGTAGCTCTAGCCTCCCTGCTGGAAATATGTGGAGTTGGCCGTAAGTATTTACATTTTCTGCAAAATACCCCTGAATATAAAACATAAACACTGAAAACTGCTATTAATGAAATGTGCTCAAATTAAAGAAGGTCTTGTTAGACAGAAAGTGCTGTCAGATATTTAATGTGGACAGAAGTTTACAAACTGCATGCATCATCCACACGAAAAAATGAAGAAACCATTTCAGTAATGAAATACTGCTTTAGTAAGTTAATACTAAGTTAAAGATTTAATTACTACAGCAGCTTCCAAAATTATTCATTAATTCATTTTTTTTTTATTTTGTCACCTTACTGGCAGATAATTTCTACTTTACATGTTTCATTTTTGTGGTAGACCAACACAAAGTAGTGCATAATGATGAAGTTGAAAGAAAATATTACATGGCTGTTGATATTTTCACAAACCACAGTAAGAAAAGGGTGGTGTGCATTTATATCCAGCCTCCTGGAGTCAACACTTTGTAGAACAGCATTTTGTTGCAATCACAGCTGCTATTTTTTGGTGTATGTCTCTACCGGCTTTGCACATCTAGAAACACCTTTTGCCCATTTATATTAGCAAAACAGATTAAACTCAATCAGAATACTTTACAAGCATCTGTGAATAGCAATTTTCAGTTCTCACTAGATACACAATTGGAACAAAGTCTAAACTTTGTTCACACACATGAATCTGCTCTGTAGCTCTGGCTGTAGGCTTAGGGTCATTGTCTTATTTTCAATTAAATCTCAAGTAATGGAGTCTTGCAGCCTCCACCAAGTTTTCTTACGGGATTGCCCAGTATTTAGCTCAATCCATCTTCCCATCAACTCACACCTGGTCGCTACTGGTTCTCTGTCGTTACTAAAGAAAATAATTCCCACAACATGATGCTGCCACCACTATGTTTAACGTGGGTATGGTATGTGTAGGCTGATGAGCAGTGTTAGTTTTCCACCACACAAAAAGTTTTGCATGTAGGCCAACAAAATCCATTTTGGTCTCACCTTATCAAAGCACCATCTTCCACCTGTTTGCTGTGTGGCCTACATTGTGGGAATATGAGACTTGTGTATTTTTCCAATAATAGCTTTCTTCTGGCCAATCTTCAATTAAGGCCAGAATTATGAAGTCTAAGGCTAATAGTTGTCCTGTAAACAGACCTTGTGGTTGCTTCTCTGATTAATGCTCTTCTTTGTGGTTGCAATGTGACAAAATGTAAAAGAGTTTAAAATGTATGGATACATTTTAAGACATTATAGAAGATTACTTTGCCAATCAGCTGTATTCTGACATGATTTACTGCACCACAGCTCCACGAAACCCAGGCTCTAAGCTCTCCATTTATGACTAAAAACATACATTCTGAGACACCATTGTCAGTGAACATATAAGCACAAATGCAGTCCTTCTGAAACAGAAACAACCTTCAATAGTCTTTACAAATCATTTAAATTGCCATTAAACACTGTGTGACCCCACAGAGGTGAGCAGATCAAAGCATGGAGCCTTATGTTAACCGAATGACTGCCAGACGAGAATGCTTGGTTACTGTAGAAATAATAAAAAATAACGCTAGGAAGTGATGTAGGAAAAGGTCATTACAGATAAACAGTTTGGAAGTCAAATTGAATCTCTTTATATACTGAGCTATATAATTATAGACCTTAAAGTGGTCAGACTTTCACATTTGCACCTTCCAGAACTATGTTTGATATGTAGGAATCTTTCTGCACCTAATAAAATAAAAGGAGAGTAGAATGAAAATGTCTGCTTTCATACTCTTTTTCTTTACACTCTGTGTCAAAGTCTCTTCCATTATGCAGCATCACTTGTCCCTAGCGTGCCGAAGTGCTTATTTTTCTGCAAACAGAAACATCTATAAGAGTTCCTCTCACCAGCCTAGTACTGTTTGGTGTTAGGATCATCTGTTTGAGCATGTATGGGTGCATGTGCAAGATGCAGCAAGACAGGCAGAGAGAGAGTCACCGTCTGCTCTGTGACCTGGATATAATGTGGATCCTCAGGACACGAGTCTCATGGAGGTTTCACGGAAACACATCAACATTGACACAAGAATACAGATTCACCCACATCCACAGCCTTCCTTGTTGTTCTTGATGACCATTTGCTAAATCTTTGACACAACTGGTCTCCTACACAGAGGTTAGATCTATTACTTTACTGAAAACCATAGCGCACTTTGGAGAATACAGCGCCTTGTCAATGCATTCATATCCCCTGAAACTGTTCACAATTTTTATGTTCCAACCACAAACCTCAGTGTATTTTAGTAGGATTTACTGTAATCGACTAACACAAAGTAGCTCATAATTATGACAATGAAGGAAAAGGGTAGATGGTTTATAAATGTATTTCCAATAAAATCAAATTTAGAAATCTTAGAAGGTGTGGCATCTTCCTGTAGAACTCATAAATAAAGTCCAGTGCACTAAATAACCTTTAGAAGCTTTCGTCCACAGCAAATATATTCCGCCTGTGTGTGATATCAGTGTTATATCAGTATAATAGTTACAGTGAGCGTCTCAGAGGTGCGTTAAGCTAGGGACACACTACACAAAGATTTTCACACTTACAGTCTGGTTTCTGCACATTGTTGTTTTACTGGGGATGGCAGACTACATGACTGATCAGAGCAACTAAAGTCAACTCAACACTTTAAAAGCGCCAGTTTAAAGGGTTTACCAACATACCAATAGATGGCGGTAATACAACATGTTCTAAGATTTTAGACAGACTATATTTCTGTTCCAGTCGCCAATAAAATCCAGAGATGCAATACTTAAAGTTCATCTCACAGGAGAATTTCTGTTATGAAAATTCAATTTGAATAGCGCTGCCATAGGCGATACAGCAAACACGATGATGCAGGTGCTCTAAGAGCAAAATTGGACTTTTTGCTACATATCCACCACATGTATAACAAGTGTGTGGTGGACAATTAACACTACAAATTACCCTGGACATGTTATACTTGCTGTAAAATATTGTGGTGGCAGTATCATGCTGTGTGGATACTATTTTTGAGCAGGGAGAGAGCAGTTGGGAAGTGCATTTAGTTTGAATATATATAGATAGATGAAAGTAAAAACTTATTTTGCATGTAGTTTGAAATGAGAAGCAGCTAAAGTATCAGTATCCTTCAAGATAAGGGGGTCCAAACTGTATCCACAACACAAAACCACTTAGCTCTGGAATTAGGATGTGTGGAAATTGACTAGTGAACAACATCTGAGAGTATGGCCTAGTTAAAATCTGAAACCTTGTTTTTTGCAAGTCGTACCAGGTTACCTTAGAGACAAACTCAGAGCAACCATTCCAAAACAGAGATGCAAATCGGCAGCTTGACACATTGGCAGTATTTTGTCATGTCTTTAAATAAGCTGTTGTCTCTTCCTACATCAACTATGAGTATAAGACTTCGCCTCTAGTAAAACTAGAAAGGCAATAAAAGGAAATAAAAGTTTTTTTTCCTTGTATGATAAAGACATTTGGGATTTTTTAAACAAGAAAAAAACAAATTGAGCAGCAGCAAATGGTGACCTATACGTTCTTTGGCAATACTTCTGTTTTGGTCTAATTTATTCCACTCACTGCCTCCATCCATTCATTGTTCTGTTGTTTCAAGTAGATTACCTTCATCTCACACCCTCTGCTTTTCTGCTATGAACAGTTAAATCATTATTCATCTTGCTGGGAGGTGAAGTGAGCTGACAGAACTTTTATCTGAAAAGCAGCTATAAATAACAAATAGAAAAGAGGAAGAGAAAGATGTAACATAGCGGAGGAGTGAGAGACAGAGAAACAAAGACGGAGAGAGAGTGGGACCTAAAATAGATCAGTTATGGGTGGTCCAAATATTTGGTTAGCTGAGAGCATCTTGGCAGATGGAAAATAAAACACAAAGCAACGCTTCAGTACATGATGGGCGTCAAAGTGCTAATAAAACAAAAGATATTTTACCGACTGAGGGAAAAAATAAACACATCTGATCACTAAATGAAGTTCTCAGAAACCATTTTGGTTTTTGTGAACAACAAAACTATTGTGTGTGGAAAGTGTGAAACAGCTGTTGTGGTAGTTTTAGGAAACCACCCAAAATTATGACTTTTTCCAAGAATTTATCCTTCCAGACTATCCTACCGAAGAGGAAAATATTTAGGAAGCATCTTGAATTTCAAATTAACAGCTGCCTGCTGAATAGAAATAGTTTTAGGAGGCTTAACAGCAGTATTTACAGTGAAGGAAACAACTCACAGAACAGGAGAAATGAACAAGCAGGAGACATTTAAATGTCAGACTATGAAGGTGTTAACGTTTGCAGTGTATGTGGTTGGAAGTCCCATTTTTTACTCAACAAAGAAGTCACTGCAGCTGCATACCCTTACACTGATACTAATTTACTTCCAATTTCCTTGCTAAGTAAAAATATGTGGGAGGAGTTTGCTCCAGTGTGTTAACCTAACGGTGGTTTTGATCCTTGTAGAGTTTTTACTTTGACTCCATGAGACTTTTTTGCATTTCTGGAGAGGTTATTTATGTATGCTGAATTTTATAAACCTCTGTTGAAGCAGGGACTGGGGCTGATTGTTTGAAATGTACATTAATATGACAGGTATTCAGGTCAGACTTGGTGCAGATCAGAAGTTTTACGTAGAATTTAGAGCCTAATTCTTTGAAAGAGCATGATACAAATATTTGCTATAGTGTCACTGCTAGACCGACAAGTGAGAAAACAAAATCACACCCTGATATCTGGCCATACCCACATCTTTTGATCGCAAATGGCCGGCTTCCTGTTGGATATACGTATACTTCTAGGATAGGATTTACCCACACAACAGAGTCCTATATGTGTACAAATCTTTCTGAAAATGGTCTGATGGGCTGGACTTTAAGAGGTGTTGTGAAGGCATTTCTTGGACCCTTTAAATATTTACAATTTCACCAGTCTGTCAGGTCTGCCAATTTTTCCTGACTTGTTAAATGTGTTCTGGCCTCTAGAAAGGATTATTATTTGCTATGAGAATCAAATGCTAAAATAAAATAAACATATTAATTTTAATAGGCTTTTGCATCATGCTCAGTGGTCGAGGCTAATGAATAATGAGCATCTGTGACTTTAACATATAAACTGAGATAAAATCCATCATCAAAGAACATGCTGATACTTATGACTCTAGTGTTAAGACTAAACTCTGTGAGCAAGCTTCTATTTACACGTCATCCTTTGTAGTTTGCTATCCACAGCAAATATTTCCTGTATGTATCAACTGAGCTCCTTTCACCCATCTCTCCACACATCTCTTCCTCATGTCATGCTTGCTAATGCTGATTTTGTGAACTTAGATGCTATAGATGGGGTAAGGTAGCATTCAAAGCTTAGCAATAATGGTAGTCCAGCACAAGATTTCAAAGTTCAGGTTTGAAATTAGAACAAATTAATAACAAAAAAAAGAAAAGAAAACTATAGCTGGTAGGATAGGATAAGAGTGAGTGAGATGGAAGTTCTCTTTAAACACAAAAAGTTAAGCTCAACACGACTTAATGGTGATTATATAGTGCCTGCATCAGAAATTGGGGTTCAGAGGTATTCGTCTTTAGCTCTAGCTCCACTTTATCCCATCTCTAAAGTAATAAGCTCAGGCAAGCATGCCCTCTCACACATAAATCAGTATGCATGGACAATCACTGCTCTAACACCTGCAACTATCTTATCTTCATCTCTGAGGACAGAAAGTCTACATCAGTCCTTCAACAAAATAGCAGTTGTGAACCAGAACATGGTGCAGGAATTCTCTAAGAGATCGGCTTATCGGGTGCAATGTTCAGAAAAGTCAGGGAACAAATTCATCTTAGCTGTCTGTTCTCCTGCTTTCTGTTCAGATCAAACTGGAAGAAAGTGCTTCTCCTTGTTTGTAAACACCAGCATGACAACTCCACTTGGAAGTAAAAACCAGAGAAGACACCAAAATGAACATAAGGAACTGTTGGTTCAAATACAGTAATTTCACAGTAAGAATGGGATAAATTTCGCCACTATTGGATGATTTTTGTGAAAGAAAAATAAAGAGACACATGTCTAATTTGGGAAGCCCACAGGATTTGCATAAGCTCTTTAAGTATGGATTTTGATTTATTAGCCTCAGATCTATGCCGTTTCATGTTCCCAGTGTTCTGCAGCTAAAATAATCTCATCAAAAGGTAAAATATTTCATAACAGATTTAAATTTTAAGGAATTAGATAAAATGCATCAAAATTAGGAAGAAAACTGAAAATAAGAAAACAAAAATCTGAAAAATATATATATTTTCTATGCTTATTCAGATCTGGAAAAGAAAACTTCCTAGAAACGTTCCTCTAAACTTAAAGACTGGTTGTTCAACCCTTGGCAGCAACAACTCCCATCAAGTGTTTAGAAAAACTCACAATAACGTTTACATCACAGTGGAGAAATGTTGGCCCTCTGTTCTTTGCAGAATCATTTTAATTCAGCCCCACCAAAAGATTTCTGAGCATGATCATGCTACAGCATCTCAATCTAATTTAAGTCTGCACTTTGACTAGGCCACACCAAAATCTTCATTAGATTTTTTTTCTGGCCATTCAGACATGGACTTGCTTTGGACCGCTGCCCTGCTAACCTAAGTGTGCTTAAGATCACAAACAGATGCCCAAAAGAGGCCTGCAGTGCTAGATGGTCCGGGTTCTTTTGTAACCTCCTGGAGGAGTCGTTGATGCGTTCTAGGAGTAATCTGGTAGCCCGGCCACTCCTGAGAAGCTTCACCCATTGTGTCTGCATTTGTGGTTCAAACGACTGACAAACAACAAAAAATGGGCTTTGTAGCCCTAACCAGACTGATAAACTTTAATAACATTGTGTCTCATCTGCTGTTTCAACTCTTTAGATTAAAGCATGTGTTCCTTTTTAAGACATTTTAGCGTACTTCATGTTGTCAAAATGGTTGTCTGGCAGTAAATCCTGGGTGTGGCTACTGATATTAAACCAAAAATGTCTTTATCAAAGTAAAATCTTCATTGACTGGGGGGGACGGTATATTTGTAACTAGGGCCAGGTTGGGCTAGATAGTTTTTTTCCCCTTGATAAACGTAATCATCAGTTGAAAAGTGCTTTGTGTATATACTGAGATTATCTTTGCTTGATATAAATATTATTTGATGATCTGAAATGATCAAGTATGTCAAAAAACCAAATCAAAACAAATATCAATGTGGGCCAATACTTTTTTACAGCACTGAAAATCACGTATTTGCAGAGCATGATATAAAACTAGCATCATGGTCCACAATTACAAAACTAATATCAGCAGAGTTGGCACTAAAAGATAAATATTCCACAGAACAGCAGCTTTTCTGACCTTCCACTGGTGTTGCGGAGGATCACAAGCGCATCTGGGAAGCCGTCCAGGTTGTAGTCTCCAAGATGTAGGACCAGAGGTTGACTGATGGTTCCTGGTACAAAGCCCCAAACTGTGTCCTTCTGTTTGAAATCTGACAGGACCGACACCCACTGAAAAACCAAAAACAGAAAGGCAGACAAGTTAATACCTGCCAAGACTTTCTAACTCTAACAAAACCAAGATTGTGTTTTAACAGAGACAAATAAAAAAGCTACAGTATTGGGATATTATGAACTTTTAAACTTACTCTTTTAACTTTTGAACTACAATCTCAAAACTGCTTATGGGGCTTTTTTATTGTCCTCCATCTATCCTTTGTGTTAACCATCATATCCTTTACAGGGTCACCAGAGGTAGGGGTCAAAGTGGGAGAAGCATGGATAGGTCACCAGGTAATCACAAGGCAACATAGACAGACGAAACAAAAAAAAAAAAAAAACACAACATAATGCCATACACCTACGCCTAAGTGCAATTTAAAGTGGCCAGTTAACCTAACGAGCATGTCTTTGGATGGTGGCAGGAAGTGGTGGTACCAGGAAAGAACCCACATATGCATGGGGGGGACATGCAGACTTCATAGAGAAAGGCCCCAGCCAGGATTCTAAATATCTCAAATAAATAGCTTTTGAAATATCTAAAATCAGCCTGTCTCCACCAACAGTCAAGATAAGAGAATGCTCTGTCCCTTTTAAAGCTTCATATTCTGATGTTTTCATTTTAATGAGGCTCTGCAAAGTGACTGGTGAGGCCCTAACAATCAATTTAACAGATTACAGTGGTTTTTATGCTCATTTCTTACACAAATATTATGCATATGGTAAGTACTTGGGCAATTCATGAAATACTCTGCAATAAAAAATTGAATTGAAAAAATGTAGAGAAGGATTATTGAATTTTATTGAAGTCTGTAGGACGTTTAACTTGTGGGTAAGAACTGAAAATATTAAACAAAATACGAGACTACAGAAGAGGTCACACAAAAATAAAGGATGCTGTGATTGTCATATGGACATTTCTTATAATAATACTTCTACAAATCTTGGCACTCTGTCAAAATGGAAAGCCAGGAAACATATTTACATTAACTTGCAAAAGAAAACAAAAGTATAGACACTAACTGAGTTTAGTTCCCCTATCCTAGAGAAAATGTATTTCCATCACAGCATACTGTTTGTGCTAATCCCAAAGAGACACAGGGCAAGATGCTGGAAATGTTAACTATTCATGAATGTTAAACAGAGAGAGCAGGTGCAGGATAGTCACCAGAGACACTCAACAGAACTGCCACTAACAGCTCTTAATAAGACACCGTCATAGGAAAGAAATTTAAAACACAGAGCATGATGTCACCTCTGCAGGGCTCATAAATGCAGCTGTGCTACAAAGACACAGCTACTGGTTGAGAAGAGGAGGTGGAGAATAGGTTTATGTAATGTCAATGAATCAATAGCTCAGAGGCTTCTCACCAGTGGCTCATCAGAAATTTCAAATGGGACAAGCTGGGCTACAAAGTTTTCTCTACTCCTAATCATTGATATCCCGACATAAAAAGAGTTTTAAAAAAATCTGTATTAATTTAAAGAATGCTTATAAACATAATAAAGGAAATTTAGCCACTTTGCATGCAGGGGCATGATAAGTTATAATAAAACTAAATTTTACAGATTTATGTTCCAAAATACATTAGAAGGACACTTTCCTAAAATGTCTTCCTTACATAGTTTTGCATGGGACAGGCAAGAAAATCTGTTTTTAGTAGGGCGCAAGGGTAAATGTGTACATAAAGTACAGTGGCGCTCAAAGGTAGATGCATTAAGGTGACTAAATCTATAGCAGGTGATCACAGTTCTTAACAATTCCTGAGAGATTTTACACCACAGGTTAATACACCTTGAAGGCTTTTATTAGAACAGACTACATTGCTCATATCTTAGTTCAGGATTACCAAAAGTATATTCTCTTTGCTAAATGTCACAATAATAAGGATACTTTTTATTCTATTTATTATCCTCCTCCTTGAATTCAGTAGAAGTGAGGAAATGTACTTAGTAGAACTGTCTGACAGGTCAGATGTTTTCAGTATTTCTCCACATGCTTCTCACAGCAGTTTTCCTTTTGGCCCATTTCTCCTGACATGTTTCATCACAACTTCATAGAAATTATAGTTTTTTTAAAAACCTTTGTTTTTCAGTTTACTTTTTTCTTAACATAGTATTAGGAATATGTACGTTTTTGCTGTTGTGCCAAACTATGGTCTCAAAACCAAGATACCTAGCAAACCATGCCTTGTGTGTACTGCTACACCGCTACAATGTAGGCTTAAGTGTATAATAGATCCATTGCCAAGTAATTTTTCTTTTCATTAAAGTTACAACCCTTGAACCTTTGTTTTACTCAAAATTATTGGATTTTATAACCACTTAAGAACAGTTACTTGAGAGGCCTCATTGGAAGCGTAATTGACCTAAAGAGGAATGAACAAGTAAGTTTCACGCTGTATATTTTCTCTAGAGTGGACTCGGAGCTTTGATGAAATGCTGCTCTGTCTCGCTCTCATTAAGTGACCATTGAGTAATGTTGCAATGTGATTTGAGGAGCTGCCTGTATGCCAGATGGACATAAAGCTCAGCAATGATTACTGCCATAGTAGAAAGAAGTGCTTGAGATGACCATAGCGCAGATGCTGGCAGACAGAAGAAAAGAGTGAGTGGGAGAGCTTTGAGGCTCCTGCAAGTGTATTTGTTGGCATAAGATACAGTGCTCATTTCGGGTGGACATAATATTACAGTTTCCCACACATATTCATAGATTTACAAAGGTAAATCAATTAAAACTGCCAGTGAAAACCTAAGAATGCCAGTTATTTAATGTTGTATTTAAGGCTGACTGTTTCAAAGTAACTAGAAGAGGGGTGGAGAGAAAAAAAACGTGAGGCAAGACAGAAGAGGGAGAGCACAAGTGAAAAGGACATATGCACATTAAGTTACTGATAAATCACCGGCCACTTTATTAGGTACACCTTTCTAGTACCAGGTTGGACCCCTTTTGCCTTCAGAACTGCCTTAATCAATGCCTTAATGGCATTGATACAACAAGGTACTGGAAACATTCCTCAGAGAGTTTTGTCCATATTGACATGATAGCATCACACAGATGCTGCAGATTTGGCGGCTGCACATCCATGATGTGAATCCCCCGTTCCACCACATCCCAAAGGTGCTCTATTGGATCGAGATCTGGTGACTGCGGAGACCAATTGAGTCCAGTGAACTCATTGTCATGTTCAAGAAACCAGTCTGAGGTGATTCATGCTTTAGGACATGGCGTGTTATCCTGCTGGAAGTAACCATCAGAAGATGGGTACACTGTGGTCATGAAGGGATGGACATGGTCAGCAACAATACTCAGGTATGCTGTGGCGTTGACATGATGCTCAATTGGTCCTAAGGGGCCTAAGTGTGCCAAGAAAATATCCCCCACACCATTACACCACCACCAGCCTGAAGCATTGATACAAGGCAGGATGGATCCATGCTTTCATGTTGTTGACGCCAAATTCTGACCCTACCATCCTAATGTCGCAGCAGAAATCGAGACTCATCCGACCAGGCAACGTTTTTCCAATCTTCTATTGTCCAATTTTGGTGAGCCTGTGTGAATGTAGCCTCAGTTTCCTGTTCTGACAGGAGTGGTCTTCTGCTGCTGTAGCCCATCCGCCTCAAGGTTCGACGTGTTGTGCGTTCAGAGATGCTCTTCTGCATGCCTTGGTTGTAACGAGTGGTTATTTGAGTTACTGTTGCCTTTCGATCAGCTCGAACCAGGATGGCCAGTCTCCTCTGACCTCTGACATCAACAAGGCATGTGCGCCCACAGAACTGCCGCTCACTGGAGATTTTTTCTTTTCCGGACCATTCCCTGTAAACCCTAGAGATGGTAGTGGGTGAAAATCCCAGTAGATCAGCAGTTTGTGAAATACTCGGACCAGCCCGTCTGGCACCAACAACCATGCCATGTTTAAAGTCACTTAAATCACCTTTCGTCTGCATTCTGATGCTTAGTTTGAACTGCAGCAGCTCATCTTGACCATGTCTACATGCCTAAATGCATTGAGTTGCTGCCATGTGATTGCTGTTTTTAGAGGAACAAAGTAAAACTGCTAAAATGCTCCAGTCAATCACCTGATTTGTATCTAATTAAAAATAATTGGAAAGAGCTGAAGATCAGAATCCAGGGAAAGCACCCCCAGGACGACAAGATATAATGAGGAAGAATGGGTCAAAATCAAACCTGAAGAATGCAACTCAGTAGTTTTTCTGTTTTGATGTCTTGAAGTTGTCATTACAAAAAAGGACTTTTGCAAAGATTATAATACTCATTCACTGTCATTCCAACATTTTGCTAGAGTTTCATTTAATTTTCTTTGATTTCTTTGTATGTGTGGATTATTTGGGTTGTTGCCAACCCATGGACTGCATTTTATCTCAATGGACCCATAAGAAATATTTAATCTAATAAAAACATTTAGGTGTTCAATAACTATTTTACCCGCTGTAGATCTGATTATGAATTCTTCTGAATGTGAGTGGTGGATAAATGTCATCCGCATACAAATGCACAGAACGGCTGTCCAGGGCCTCTTCTAACAAATAACCTTTTTAATTTTCTCTACTATTCAATCCTATCTCCTTAATGCCAGCCACACCTAACTTCCTAAACATTTTTACCATACACTTTAATTGACTATTATTTTTTTATAGGATTCTTTTCCACATATACATTTTCAAGATACATATTGCTTATTAGAAGAAAATTTTGTTCTAAAATTCAAAATTGCTATTTTGATATACAATAAAAAGTTTTAGATAAACTTTCTCACTTAATGGGTCTTTTTATTTTCTTGACTTTTTAAATTGTAGATTCTCACCAAACCGAATTATATGGTAAACAAAACGCGTAAAATAACTCTAAATATTTTTATATTTTAGATTCTTCTAAATACCCACCCTTTGCTTTGATGACTGCTTTGATCTCTTGGTATTCTCTACCTGAGCTTCACGAGGTGGTGACCTAAAATGGTTTTCGAAAGAGTCTTGAAAGAACTTCCCAGACGTTCATGGAAAGACGGCCAAAGGCTAATATTTCAGTTAACATAGCAAAGGGCGGCTACTTTAAGGAATCTTAAACATAAAAAATATTTGTAGTTCTTTTACAATTTTTTTGCTTGTTTGTTTGTGTTCATTCACAGTTTTAATCCCTTCAGTGAGAATCTACGTACAATGTAAATAGTCATAAACATAAAGAAAACCATTTAATGAAAAAGGGGGGAAAACATTTCTTCACCCACTACTATCAATTGGTTGAATAGGGGAGACACATTCATGGACATCAGAATGTCCTGATCTCGCCAGCTGAGTAAAGGACTACATCCAGGTTTCAAATTTGAGGTCTGATGTTTGTGCCTCCATCGATGGTAAACTGGAAAAAAAAGGACTAAGCAGCTTCTTTCTGAGCTTCTGCAGTAAAAGAATCTGAGCCAGAGATTCCCAAAGAAGACTCTAATCACTGCGTTTTTTGACCCACTGTCTGAATTAGACGGCTTCGAAACCGCAGCTCTGCACACCCAATGCATACAACACGAGCAGACACTCATCCCAGTACCGCACCCTCCCCGCATTTGCCGGTCCAAGGAGTAGATGAACCCCGCAGAAGGCAGGACCAAGAACAGCTGCCTACCATGCACCTCACTGACCTTTGGATGTTTTGTCCTCCTGTTCACCAGGACAGAAAATTAGTGTAGCATTTGAGGCAGTTGACCCTAGCAATACAAGTTTGTTTGTGCTGGACCACTTGTTTGCTGAATATTGGACCATTTGCATGTTGCTGGATGCCACTATGCATTTCCAATGTCATCGGCCATTTTGTACCGCAGGATAGTCTGCTCCTACAATTCCCAGCGGGCACCGCGGCTGATAAGACGGGGGCATCCCAGTTCCGATGTCACAGTAACTATATAATGGACTATGAGACTGGCCACCATTGCTTTCAGCTTGGGACCTAGACACGGTTACCAGCATCTGAAGCAGCATTCTGAAGAAGGCGTCCCACGTGGATTTTCATTCATTCTCCTCCGTTGGCCAACGAAAGAGAAAAATTCATGAAAGAAGTTTCTGGAGTAGGAAGGCCAGAAATTTCACTTTGCCGATTGAACGTGAGTTTAACACGTAACCAAAAAACCACGGAGCTTCAAGGAGACGGATTGCCACCCTTGTCTTTGTTCCAGTTGACTGCTGACGGTCAGATCAGATTTTCCCCTTTTGCCAAGGAAGCCAGAGGAGGGAAATTGACCACTCTTCTAACGTTACTGCGGTGGGGGGGGGGGGGGGGGGGGGGGGGGGGGGGGGGGGGGGGGG
>JAHUTJ010025270.1:0-28825 GCA_036250325.1 Characodon lateralis
AACAAAGAGGCGGACTTGGGAGCGCATTCCCGAGCAGATCAATGAGTCGTTCCCTCTGCTTTCAGCACCAGCATGGAATGTGAGAAGCTCTGGTACCTGCTGCAATCAGAAGCTAGAGAGGAGATTGCAGCACAGAAGCGAACTTCTCCACAGACATGTGGGTGCTGATGATCACCATTTAGGCTATGGCTGCAGATGTCATCATGTACAATACAGCAAACACTTCTTCACATCTTCCTTCTGTGTATATATTCTGTGTTTATATCAGTGTACTTTGTCTTGTCTATAGTGTGTATTTATGTATATATACGTTTTTACTGTTTCCAATTTTCCCAAAATGTTTATTTTTGAAAGCCTTTTTAATTAATAACTATTTAAATTCTGCTGTACTTTTTTGTTTGTATGTTTTTTCAGTTTTTATTCACAGTTATTATTTTTTTTATTTATCCTTCTTAAAATGACCTAGCTAGAGGTGCACCTTTAACCTGTCCTGCTGCTGTAGTTTTTCTAAGAAATCTTAGAATTAGATGAATTCTACAATTTTTCTTAAAATGTTGTCACTCTGAGCTACTTTTAGTCTTAGGATTCTTTGTGAATACGGGCCCTGGTTCTTACCTGAGCTTCCTTGGAAGTCTTGGCCAGGTTGACAAACATCTGGCCCACTTCTCTGTCAAAGACCCTCACCCTGTTCCAGTCCAGAGTCAGGGGGGTGTCCTTTCCTTTGAACACCTGACCAAGACACAGCATGTTCAGCTTCCTTAGCTTAGAAAAAGGCAAAGGCTCACAAGATGAACACAGGATCAAAATATGAAGAGTTGCACTACTGAAAATAATCTGCAGAAAGAGAGCCAACTGCGAAAGTCTGGGGAGACAATGAAAAGTTGTCTTTTTGCAGGTATAGTTTCACCAGAACCATTCCTTGCTCAAAAATCGCTCGTGAAATACAAGATGACTGCTGGCAAAATACAGAACACACAACATTAAAATGGCAGAACCCAAACTAAGAAGTAATAACTGATTTATACGACCAGAATTTAAACACAAAAAAGGATTTAGTGTACCTTTGCCTGGAGGACCCAGTATGTTTCCGGTTTAAAGGACTGGATCTTATCATGGCGCTCTACACAGAAACCAAGTGTTGGGGTCTGACACGGTCCAAATGAGATTAAGGAGGAGTCTAAATTCCCATATTTGCCCTGGAAATACTTGGTCTGGAATCTGAAAACAGACAGGCTTAGATTCAGTATGAAGGTCCTACAGGATCTGAGATCAACCTGGTTTAACCGTAGAACCTCAGACTTTACTGGATTTCCTCTAACAGGAAAGCCTAAACAAGGTTAACCCAAACACTTTAGCTGGATGAAATCCAAATAGTTGCAGATACAAGTCAGTTTGGACCCAATCCTGAAGGTATCTGGTGAAAAACTGAAGAGACCTGTCAGTTTTAAAAACCACAGTGAGTCCAGAACTACAAATCCAACAGAAAACCTGATGGGTCACCTGAAGTGGACTGTCGACAAGAGATGTCCTGTTGCAAGGTAGCATGGGTAAATATTACCAATGTGGGATTCTTACAGGCAGCTACCAAATAAGCCTGAAACCAAATCAAGTGCTGCTTCAACAAATGAGTTTAAGGGTTTATACAAACAGATTATTACACCTCTGTTCCTTTAATATTTTCGTACTGGATTTGGTAGCTGCTCACTGGAATAGTACTAGATCTTTTTACATTAACAAAATTGCTTCATGAACACTGAGTAAAGCCTGTTAGAAAGTCAAGACCCAGAAGAGTACACACAAAGTGTACTCTCCTAGGTCCACTTTTGTGCTGGTAACATCCAAAGACGCATCAGGGTTTCCTAAACCAGAAACCCTGGATGACTTGGCTGCTATCACTTGGTATTAATTAGTTTTTCAATACTAAAAGGAGTCGTATATGAAAACACCTACAATTAGATGTTAATTAGAACTTTAAAACTTGGGTTAGAAAAGTCAAACCGAAGGTACAAGCCATCAGCTACGGCTGGACGTAGAAGCATACCGTGTGAAGGCGCAGCCGATTCGCAGGTCCAACTCCTGACGAGCATCTACCGACAGCGCTTCATTCCTGTTGGGTTCTCCAAGGCGGTTCATGGCGTTCCAGATGTCGGTGTCAGTTATGGAGCTGAATTTGGCACGGAAGACGCTCTGATCCCTGACACTGCCTTTGTTCATCACCGGGTGGATGGCATCCAGAACCTGGGATTCAAAACGTTTGGCCTTTAATAATGATGATAACCAGGTTTAAATGACTTTTGTTTAACATCCTAATTAACACAAGTCCTATTTGTCCAGTACAGATTTGTGAGCTCAGTCTATATCAAATATCTTAGTGAATTTGTTTTCAACTTCCATTAAAACGTGTATTTCTTCTGGACACTTGTGTACATGAGTTCAGAGTTACCTCAAAACAGATGTTCTCGCCTTCTTTATCACAGTCCAACCATAAAACCACATAGTCAGAGCCTCTGGCTTCAACTTGGAGAAACTTCACCATGTTGAGTTTGGGATTGGCTTCCTTCTTTTCCGTTGGAGCTTTACTAAACAGCTCTGCAGGGTCAACCTTGTCCCAATTGTTGTACTTTCCTGGAAAGAGAATAAGCTGTCTGTCAGAAAAGTCTTTATCAGCTAGTTTTAGGTTCTACTGACCTGGTCTCTGTATAGCTTTGGTTTAGGAAACCAGATAAAATTTAAGTAGCTCCACCTGATCCATTCAGAACTATTCCAGCTTCTCAACATATTTTGGAAGAATGGATTTGTAACATTTTTCAAACAGCAGTGCACCTCTGCACATACCTGAACCTTTATGTAGCGGCAAGAATAGAAGCAGGTTGTCTTAGTTTTGTTCTGGTTTAGTAAAATAGTTTAAAAAAAAAGTCTTTAACTTTAACTGAAATTAACTAAGAATGTAAAATAAAATGTTTCTCTGTGTGGACAGAAATAGTTATTCTACAAGACTTTTTTTTTATTTCTTACAGAAAAAGTTAATATTTCTAAAAACATCTTAAGCAGCAAAACAGTTATTTCTCCCTCTAGCGTTTAACCTCAGAAATGGGAGACCTTAAAAGCTTGTGAACATTACCATTAAAGTAAAGAGTAATATTTCATGTGTACAATAAGAAAACATAGGCTTGAATCTCAGGATTGGCATTTCTCCATCTTAGGTTTGCATGTTCTCTAAGTGTATGTGTGCACAATAGTCACAGAAGAGCGGCTCCAGGCCCGTTACAAGCCTGCACAGAATTAAAGGTTCAGAATCCTGATGAATCAGGGATTGAAGTATACAATAATATAAACAATAAGAATTAAAGATTAACATGTTGTGCAGCTCGAAGAAATAAATGAAGAAATATCTCTGGTGCTTTTCATTTATTAAATGACATCTGAAGACATCGGTTTTCAGGAAGAATGAAGGTAAACTGCAGGCATCAACATCTCTGTAGTTACTGGTCCAACTCCAACATTAACAATTTAATTCCAACCTTTTTATAAAAAGTAGAAAGCTTTTTCATGGAACATTCACCTGGATTACATTCTTTCTCCAAGCACTAATTCATTTCTTTTTTCTCTCTACAATGACTTCAGCATTGATGATTCAACATTACAAAAGCAGTTAATTAAAAATAAAAGTATAACTTGCTCAGTAAAAAATAACAATTGTGCTTAAGGGAAAAGTCCACCACGTTCCAAGATTTTTGGAGGCCTTTACTAACCCAACAGATTGGTCCGAGTGAAGAGTCACTGACTAGTCATGCCTACAGTAAACCACACTGAGAGACACACTGCTGACAGTGTGTTTGGATTTTCTATCCAAAGAAAATAAACTGTCTCTTCATTGTCTGCTCCCTCTAATGTCAGATGCTGTCTGATGACTCTTATTCTGTAAAAGGTTCAAATGATTCTTTTTACATCTTTTTTTTCAAAGAAAATAACATTTATGCTCTTTGAGCAGCAAAATACCATCAATGGTAATATAAAGAATGAGCATGATCCAGTATGATGATACCCACCAGTGAAATCCAGACTCATCACATGCCCACAAACAGAGGTCATCTTAAAGCGGACGGTCTGACCTTGAAAACTGCCACTGTATTCATGCACTGAGCATGCTCCATTGAGCCCTTTCCGACTTGTACAGCTTCCTAAAAGTGAAGAAGAACACAGGAAACAAGTATGACTCAACAGCAGATTAATCTAGTTGACAGTTTTAAATAATTCAACAGTTTTATAATGATTGGCATCTGCCACACTTTAGCATACTTAGCCAATTAAAGGGTCAGCACAACTGGTGAACTGCACTGTGTTATTACTGGTCAACTTCCCATGAAACAACCACAGTGGAATAGTATTAGCTCTTTGTCACATTAACATTAAAACACATTTATCATAGACTCATTTTTTTTTACCTCACAAACACTCAGAGGTTTCAACAGAAGTATGTAAATGTTGTATATCAATAGTATTTATTCCTATCTTTGCAGGGAAATGTCCTTGTTACATGCACACCTCTGTCCTCACTTTAAAGGTTACCAGTAAAAACAGAAAGTCAGAGTTGATGGTGAAAAAGAACACATCAATCAACATGGCAAATAACATCCTGCACAGACTTTTTAAATTCTATTCTTTCAAATATTTTTTTAGTTCACCAGGAAATGTATCTCTTAAAGTAAGAATATGGATACGTTTATGCTTGAAACAGCTCTCACAGTAAGTCTTTAATATACTGGAGCTCAGCGAAGAATGTGTGCAGAGTTGGGCTCCATAGATAACTCAATAACAGACAGGCAGACGATCAGAAATCAGCAAGGCACACTGAGGAACCCTACAGCCAGCAGCCCTCACGTTAAACGGTGTCCTTCCACAGACTTTCCAGACCTAAGCATCCAGGTAGCCCTGATGTCGTTACATGGACCTCACTGCTTTACCCTCTGACCTTTTCTTTAAACTCAGAGTTGCAGTGTCACAGTCAGGAGCTCAGGTATGTTCATTTGGTGACAGTACATTTAGAAATTGTAAACTTATTACTGTATATTACTGAATATTATCATTAAAAATAATTTCTCAAAATTATTAAATAGAACCATATTCAAAAGTTAGAGCCCAAATGATTAAATATTTTCTTAAATTTGTTTCACCATTAAATGATATCAACAACAAATTATTTTAAAGGTCATTTTTTTAGGGTTAGGGTTAGTGTGTGTGTTGGGATCTTTCTGAATCCAGTAAGCCCCAATGTTGATAAAGACAGGGAATATTTTTGAAGCAGGTTCTAGAGCACCGGTCTCGGTGTCGGCTACACATTGAAACCACTGTTGTTTATAGCGCTCAGATAAGAACATTTTTGGGTTAAACCAATCATGTATTCTGGTGTCCAGCAGAAACCGAGACGTTCAGTTTGCCTTTTAACAACACAGGAATATCAAATCTGTGAACACCAGTCCAACTGGACCGACCAAACCCATTTGGGCCCAACGTTGCATTGCTCAGCAGCAGGTTAGTTAAGCAGTCCTGGTTCAGGGAGTTTCCGTCACATTTTCAGTCATTTTCTGTAAATCAGATTATGTGTTCCGATAAGACTGGTTTGTCAGATTAAAAACATCTTTTGAAAATAACTTCTAAGCAGATTTAAACATATTTTTTATTAAGCCCACATTTCTGAATCTTAAATGACGTGTTTTCATTGGCTGTAAGCAGAAAATGGTCGTAATTACCAGAAATAAAGGCTTAAAAACATCAGTCTGTGTGGAATTAGCCTACATAATATTTGTCTACTTTACATGAACATGAATTTTGATGACATCCTACTCTTCATCTATAAGGTCCAGTTTGTTGCAACTTTAATTATTCTGCAAACATCCTGCTCAGGGTTTAGGAGTGTGTTCATAGTTAGATCAGAACCAGAACTGCAGCCTCTGCTCTAATTCATCCCAAAGGTGTTGAAGAAGGTTGAGGTCAGGACCCTGCAGGCCGGTCAAGGTTCTCCACACCTGCAGCCATGGAAGTGATTGGACCACCAGAATTCATTGATTTGGTGCTGTGACCCAATATTTCTGGCAATATAGTGCATGTAATGTGTTTTATTTAGTGAACTGGGTTAGCGAAATAAATGAAATTGATTGAATATGACTGTATGAACACACAGTATCAAATCCGATTTACCTTTGGAGAGGATTTTGGCGATCGACTGGGCCAAAGAGGGTTTCTCTGCCACCATCAGAACAGTTCTCATTCTGAATGATGTGAACACAGCCGCTCCTCGAAACAAGCTTCCGTCTCAGCAGTTCTGAAGGCCCACAATGCAGAAACTAAGTCTGGGCCAGTAAAGGAAAAACAATCCACAGCTAAGACAACGCTTAAACCTTTCTGTTGAATGCAAAGCTTGTTTATTTGCATTTACTTCCGGGTGATGTGTTACAGACATGTATGGGAAGCCGAAAGGGTCATATGAAAAACCGCAGAGCACAGACGCGGACATCTTCACGTAAACGTGTGATGGTTGTTTAGTAAAGGTTGCTGCTGCGTCAGAACACGTAAACAGTTAACCATAGAACCGAACCTCAAGCGTGTTTCACTGTTAACCTTCCTCTTCCCTTCAGTCCTTCATGTTGGTTTGCTAGTTCCAAACATTTCCTCCTCATATATGGTTGATTTGGATTAACATAAATATTCAATTAAATGCTTCTTTATTTAAAGTTACATGTTTCGAAACCTAAAGTTTAACCAACAAACCAATTTTCATAATAATGTATACAGAAGAGATTTAGATTAATTTTGAACTTTTTGAAAATATGGGAACTGAAACTATTTTTTTTCTCTTTTATGATTGTTTGAAATATTATAGTACCAAAGCTTCTCAAAATAATAAAGACATTATGTATTACAGTGGGAATAAATATGACTTAAAGTGATGTTCCACAAATGTATGTACATGGTTTAGTTAAAGTAGTTTAGACAGAGGAAGTAAAGAATGTGTCAAAAAATGCAGATAAGCACATGTATAAATCTAATCCAGCCGTCAGTTTTGGCATTTTTATTTTCCTTTTGTGACTGTTCGTATAATATTGTTTTTCTATTATTTTACAGTGAGCTGAGAATAAATACGAAGAGCTTTGTTTGTTTAAAAGTTTGTATTTTAGCAAGAACCTGTTTTCAACACATTTAACACTTTAATTTCTGCAAAGTCAGCATAGGTGAAGCTGTGAAGAAATAGTGCTAAAATCACTTTATCAATCTCACAGGTTGCTGGTGCTTATCTCAAACAATCACTGGGCGAGAGATGAGTACAACAGTGCTACCAACTGCTCCTCTGTGCGGCCTCTGTGAAACTTCAGCAGTATACCATGCAAACTTGTACAAAAACTGTTAAGCCCTCAAAACACAATGTTTGTAATATTTGTGTGTGTGTGCGTGTGTGTGTGTGTGTGTGTGTGTGTGTGTGTGCGTGTGTGTGTGCGCGTGTTTGTGTGTGTGTCCATTTAAAATAAAATGTGAAACTAAGCAACTAGAACTGAAGAAGTTTTTTTTTCTCAGACCAAGAATGATGTTTCAGTAAAAAACAGTTTATTTATCAGCAGATTCCTAACTTCTGTTAGCAGATTGTTTCGTGTTACACTCAGGCTGGGTGAGATCACAGGATGTTGAAAATGGAGTATTGAAAGAAGTTTCTACCAGTGGATGACTCACACATGAACACTTGACATGAGGTTGAAATATTTAAAAGTGAGATGGGACCATGAGTTCCACCATTGTTGTGAATCTTTTTGGATGAAAGGACAGGTAATGGCAGTCCACCCAGTTACGTGACCTCGTTGGCATATGCTGGCCTAACCTTTTATTAATATAAAGGTACATTGCCAAGGCTAAATGCTAATGAAAGCATAATGAAGGAGACCAATATGTCCTCACATATTGTCCTAATTGTAGAGCACATAAACTCCAGCCTCGGCCTTCTCATCATTACCTCGACCAATCTGCAGAGATTTTGAGCAATAATGAAGAAACCATGGCATATAAATAGAGGCAAGTCCAGGCACAAGTTGCAAGTTGATGCCAGGCACAAGGACAAAGCCAACAACCAATCAAGATCTGAACGTAAGAAACAGAAGTCAGGCTTACACCATCATGGGAAAGCTTCAGGTAAGCCATTTACTTGAATGATGATTACTTGATATCGGTATCCCATAAAACCTAATAGACGGGTGAATTACATGACATGAATTCAATGTTCTGTTTTTTAAGACAGATTTTAGTTAGAACATCAGGAAATGTAAACCCCACATTTCAGTTTCAGTTTCATTACCAATGGGCTTTGTAACAAAGAGTTTTTCACGAATCTTTAATAGATTATATTGGAAAGAAATGGAAAACTTTTCCAACCTGTTTTTAGACTGCTATGAAGGTTAGGATTTTTTGAATATACTTTACCCAAAGATGGTCTCTTCCAGATGAGGACTTTTTAGCCAGGGACCAGAGGGAGGCAGTCTCCAGAGCCTGATTGGCCCTCTCTGTCAATCAGTTGGTTAGAGCATTAAAAATACCATGGCAGAATTACTCACAGTTTATAGATGTGGTGAAACTTTACACTCTGCATTTATCAATTTTTTACAACAGATCAAATGTTGGGCTGGTTTCAGTTGGCAGGTCATTTTCTCCCCCTTTATGCTGGTCACTGTTACAGGGGGCTGGAGCCAATCCCATCTGTCACATGTTGACATTTGATGTTGATACCATTTTTCCCAGGGAATTCATAGTCATGCAGTCTTGGTTGTTGTGTGTATGCAACAGGTGCGTATCTTCCTGCTGTGCCTGCTGATCCTCCACCAGTGTCTGGCCATGCCACTAAGCAGCCAGTGCGTTGGTGAAACATTATGCACCTACAGCTTGAAAGACTACTACAACCAGATGGTTGATCTACCCAAGGACATCAATACGCGCAGCCTTGCATCCTGGGTTTACCAGTGAGTATCTTTTTACGATATAGTCTTTTATCTTTTTTCTAAGATGCGAAACAAGTCATAATCCCTTGAAATCTACATTCTAACTAAATCCTGAAGGGTCTAACTGGACCTGGCAATTGTCTTTTTCTGTTCTAAATAATATTTCTTCCTGAAGAACAATGAACCCTGAATAGTTTGGAAATGATTATAAAACCCTTCCCAAATCAAATTGGCAGGCCTTAAATGTTGCTTTTGTATTTATAAAAAGCCTCAGAATACTTGGTTTTAAATGAGCAATGACATTGTCATTTTAACAAATTTGTTGAACACTTTTCGTTGTGCAGATTATGTCATTTCATTGGTTGATGTTGTTACATGTGACTTGAGAATGTGTGAAATGAAAATATAATGGCCACATTATAATGCATGCATCATTTCAGACAAAAGGAAAATTTTAACTGGAATTTACTTTTGTTCAAAAAAACTAAATTAAACTACCATTTGAATTATGATTTACATTTCCCTCAATAAAAGCTTTAGATTTAACAAGATCAATAAAATGTGCTTAAGACTTGCAAGCTTTAAACTTCCAAAATTTCACTTTTTGCTGAAACGATGAATATTTGCCAAGCTGAAAGATATCTGATATCATGTGTCAGTTTTAATTCAAATGGAAGTTAACTGGCAAATAGCTTTCACTAAATGAGAAAATAAAATTTTGCCTCTAAACTCTCCTTGTTTACATTCTCTGTTAATAGAGAGAAAATTGACTTAAACCGAAAACCTCAGGTCATCTTTGAGGCCAGGTGCCAGGACAGTCAGTCTGGCGGGAGCTGCAACAGTGCCTTGGGACTAGAGACCATCCCTGTTACCCTTAGGATGCCTGTTCTGAGGAAAAACGCCGCCTGCTTCCCCCTACCCAGCTACTCTGTAGAATTTGAGAACATTACTGTAGCATGCATATGTGCCTTACCCCGCACACAGGAAGAAATCGCACAAGGGTGAAGTTCAGACATCTGGAAGTCTTTGTTTAGTCAGAGAAACATGTGCAACCTGTGATTAGAGAGAACTAGTTCATCTTAATCATTGTAATCATCAGTAATACAGTAAACTTTCAGTACATACCTGCTAACAATTCAGCATAGTAAATAAAGATATGTCAGATTCATTTGTGTCATTATTGTGTTGAACACCTTGTTTCACAGAATAAATATTCATGAAAAACAACAATGTGCAATAAATAAAAAGCTACACAGTCAAACTGCAGGTGGCTCCAACCACCTATGTGAAATGTAATTGAAAATGTATTTAAGTCATTCATTACCAACAGTGAAACACATGCATAGATTTATTAGACTCAGAGGGACATATGTGAAGTGTTTCTTTCTATTTATTGTGATGATTATAGATTACAGCTAATGAACATCTAAACCTCAGTTTTTCAGAAAACTACAATTTTACATCAGACCAATAAATAATGGATTTTAATACAGAAACATGGGCCTGCTGAAGAATACAACCTTGTACTGTAGAGTAAAATGACCTTGGTGTTATTTTGTCCACTTCTCAAGCTGTGCACTCATGTAACTCTTTCAAGTTCTATTTCCATGTAGATGTTGTAAAGAATAGTACATTTAATACATGAATACTCCAAAAATAAATATCTCAGTAAATTTTAAGGTTTCATGCGACCAAATAAAAATAATCGCTCTTTGATACAAAAATGTAATGTTATGACCTACACAATCATGGGGAAGAATAGACACTTGTCCAGCAGATAAATCACTGACACTATCCACATGGAGGGAAGTCACCAACAAAGCTGGCTGCTTGTAGGATGCTGTTTTCAAGCCTTTTCATGGAAATCTGAGCGGAAGGAAAAAGTGTGGCAATATAGTGCAGAAACCAGCAGGACAGCCACAGTCTTTGCTGAAAGTAAATCGAAATGACTGTGACAAGGCAATCCATTTGCTGTGTAATATTTCTTTTTTTGTTTCTTCTTGCAGATATAGGGTAAAGAAAAAAACACCTAGAGCTAATTATTAGTAAAGATATGTTTAGTTTTTACCAAAAATAAACCATAGAAAGCAATCTTATTTTTTTATAAATAAAATAAAAGTAAAAAGTAAAAAAAACGTAAACCGTGTTCAAAGAAAACAATATTAGTATTATGTTAGTGAGACATTCTGTCAAATCAGCATTGAGCGGAAGCACAGAGGTCCAACGTGACGCTAATCCTTGTGCAGATCTGTGAACACCATGGATGGGACCCGCTCAGTCTAGATGTAGCCGTCAGGGTTGCAGCGCATGGTGTGTGAGTCAGCAGCGTTTTCAACGAATCTCCTCTGGTCTTTGTCTGGCTGAAGGGCGTTTCTGTACGGGTTTACAGCAGAGGAACTGTTCCTAGCTCAGGGTAAGGCGAAAACTCAACTTTCTGCTGGGTTCAAATGAGCTTTTCTGCACCCATTTAACCAATAGCGTTTTTACCTTCTGCCGACACAGTCCGGTGTGAACATGGCCAGCCTTACATGCATTTTAAAATCATTCGGAGGTTTCAGTGTTTCGCTGAGTTTCTGCAGCTTTGACGCCCTTTTCTTTCTAAGGCAGATTGACCCGTACCGTTACTCTTCCATCTTCAGCTGTTCGCTTCTTGAACCAAGCTCACCTCAGTATACGATAGAAGGTGTTCTCTCGTTGTTTTCTAAAGATCTGTATGGAAGTTTCTTTAAAGCAACTTCCTATGGGAGTGACTGAGAGCGCTGGGTCTCTGCTGGGTTATTTACGGAAGCTTGTGTCCGTGGATCCAGGCTTGGTTCCGTTTTCTGCTTTTGTTCAATGATATAAAATACTACGGCAATTGATCTGGGCAACAAAATTCTTAAAAGGTAGGCCTATGTCTAATGAATTCGTTTAGCATGCTTTGTCAAAGCAGGGGCGTTTCTGAAGAAAATGTCTAATGGGCAACACAGCCCCCCAGAACCCCCTCCCCTCTTCCCCAAACTTATTTCCTATCTTGAATCTGGGACAACTTGCGACTAGGGTTGAACACTTGCTGGAGAGGGTAACAGAGTTTGCAGTTGACCATACATGCACTTTGTTGGGTCATTCTAATGAAGTTAATCATTTTGCGTAGCTGCAGTCTTTTAAGATAATAAAAAAATCCTATGAAATAACAAAGTAATGACCTTTTGTATTACACAAAGAGTGGTTTTGACACAGAAATGATTAGTTTTGCATTTGTTTTTAATTTTACCCTTAATTTCTCATAAAATCTGTGTTTCCAGCTCTGTCTAGATTTCTGTAATGTTGTAATTTACTCATAAAAATCATAATACATACGGTAAATAAATCCAAGTCATTTGGATTTACTCTCATAACTGAAGCATACTTTTGTTTTTTGGCCAGTTCACTTTATGTGACAATTAAAATAAGGCTTTTGTATATGTAAATGAATCATAAGAGCTTAATTTTATTTACTTTCGTCATGGTGGCACGTTACATAATTCATCTATGTAAACATATACAGTTATTTATTTTTTTATATTATTATGTGGAAATGGTTTTACATTTTCTTTTTTATTGTGCATTAAATGTGAAAGTTTAGTTAAAAAAGTTTCTTAGAGTTATTAAAGACACCAGTCCCCAAGGTCTGGTGTCCTACAATGTTTAGACGTGTCTCTGCTTCTGCACACCTGACTTAAAGAATTAGATTATTAGCTTGACTACATGCTGAGGACACAATGTAAATATTTGATTCAGGTGTGTTGGACCAGGGGCACATCTAAAAGTTGCAGAACACCGGCCCTCGAGGCCTGGAGTTTGACGGCCTTGTTATAAATGTTGATGGCTGTTGGAAGTAAGGATCTCCTGTAGTGGCGTGTATTACAGCGGATCTGAAGACCTTCTGACCGAAGACACCCTGTTTTTGAGTAACAGTCTTGTGAGGAGGATGCTCCAACACACATAAAACAAAGAAACAGCTTTTTTTTGGGAGGAAATGTCTTCACTTCAATTTAATCTGAAAAATTAGTTGCTAGAATAATTATTTCTCTAAAACGTTGTTAGTGGCAACTCCAGTAAAATTGGAGAGTTTTTGTTTTTCCAAGTTGGTTAACATGCTCACCTACCTGGGGCGAACTAGAACATGTTCAGTAATTTTTTTAATCTATTGTTTATCAGACTGCTATCTGCTGCCAGAGATCTCAAAAGGCTGGGATGGAGGAGGAGGCCCAGTGCTTCCTGAGGAGGTTTGTGCAGGAATTCCCTGCTGCTCTGAAGGAAGACAGACCACTGCCAGTCAGCTCCCTGAGTCGTAAAGTCTCCTTGGAGGAGCTGCATGGAGAGAGCCTGGAGCTGGGCCAGAGGCTGCTGGCTGCTCGGTATGGACATTTGAGACATTTCATCTTTTCTTTTGGTTTGGACTTAATTAGCCAAACATGCCTGCTGTTTGTTACACATGGCCATCTACCTTCAACACCACACATAGAAGCTTGTTTAGGAGCTTGCAACCAAATATGCTTCTGTCCGTCTCCACCATGCTTACAGCATTACACCACAACAAGTTCTAAAAACCCTTAGAAAGCCTTTCTCCCCCAAACTTTTTTGGATGGTATTTCCATCACATCAAAGGCTACCTTACATTTTTCATGCTTGCAAAATGTGATTTGTACTTAAAGGCTACACATGATACACGCAGTGAGACAGAGACTGGTCGATCCACTAGGCTTTCTTACCTAAATCTATCCACCATGTCTGTGTTTGGGCATGAGTCGTTGCATTCCTCACACGTTTTGGCAGCTCTCCCTTGCAGTGCTCATTAATTATGCACTGTTAACTTTGCTGGGGGAAGCCACTCTGCAGTGCTAAAATAAAAGTTAGTCAGCCTGTGTAAACAGTCAGAACAGAGAGTGATTCAGAATGAAGAAACAGAAAATCCTTCTGGATTATTGAGGTAGCTGAACACCTCTTATATTCTCCAGATTTTAAGTTGTTTTTTTCTTTGTTTCAACAATATTGAAAGAAAAGTACAACTGACCTGAGTCACAAGGGAAGTTGTTCTGAATGCTTTCTATCCACATTGTGTGTTGTGTATTGGCTGCATTGGCTGCATAGAGAAAACAGTTGGGGAGCACAAATCCGAGTATGCAGTAGGCACCTCAAAAGCTCCTTTTTTCAGATTTGTCCTTACCTTACTAGGCTACCATACTACCTGGTTGCACTGACAAAGGCACTCATTGCTGTGGACGCTGTTACTGTGGAAAGAAGTTGCCTATTTTCAATATCTGTTTAATGAAGCCAGTGGTGTCACTGAGACATAAAAAGCAGTTAGAAAGAAAAGTGTTTTTCACAACATGTTGAGAAATGTCTGCTTTTCTGTTTAGAGAGATTAGTACTTCAGGAGATAACAAGAAGGGTGAACAGAGTACAGTAAAGTTGGTCAGTTTGAGCTTTTGTGGACCATCCTGAATGTGAAAATGTTGGCAGCCTTTTGGAAATTTTGGCTTTAATGGTCTGCTTTCTTACCCTGCGATGGACTGGCGACCTGTCCAGGATTCAATTCAATTCAAATTCAATTCAAAAATACTTTATTAATCCCAAAGGGAAATTAAATGCTGTTGTAGCTCATACTATGCAGGTTTCTTCAAAGAACGTTGTAGATGCTGATGGCAGGAAGGATCTCCTGTAGGTCTGTCTTACAGCAGATCTGAAGAAGCCTCTGACTGAAAACACTCTGTTGTTGTAGGACAGTCTGATGAGGAGGGTGCTCAGGGTTCTCCATAATGTTCTTCATTTTATGAGGGATCTGTCTTTCCACAATGATCTCCAGAGGTTCCAGAGGAGTCCCCAGAACAGAGCCAGCCTTCTTTATCAGCTTGTTGAGCTTTTTTAAGTTAAGGATGTTCCCTGCCTCTCGCCCGTGGACCGCCAGGCAATAGGGACCAGCTCCCCTGTGACCCTGTATGGAAGAAGCAGGCATAGAAAATGGATGGATGGATGGGTAGATGATTAACCGTGTGTTAGGAACACACAGTTACTCATATTTTGTTTGTTTGATTAGTAATTTAAGTTTAGTAAGCCAGGTAAAGTAGCGCCAGTTCTCCACATGAATGATTCCTTTGCAGTTTGGGATGGAAGAAGGGCCCATGTCATGCCCACTGCTCATTGAGGAGAGTACAAATAACCAGTGTTTGCACAACAGAGTCTCCAGTAACATCAGAAGAATAGCTAGATTTGGCACTCGTTGCTCCTTTGAATAGACAGGTTTGAGCACTAGTGAAAAGTTGCCAAATTGGCAACAATGAACATAGTGCATTAATTCCACCTTGTGGTAGCAGCAGGATGTTGCAACCATCTTCTTATGGAGTAAATATTCTGCCCACTGAAGAGGTGCTATTTGTTGACAAGGCTGCAACTGATCAGCATGTCCTTAGCTGGAAATCCACGAGTAAAACCAACCATACCAAAGGTAGAAATCTTGTATCTCGGGCTCATCTGATCTGTTCGCATATATTCCAGTTTACTCTGTCAGGAAGAGTTCATATCCTGTCTACAGAAACACCATTGTTTCTCCAACTTCCTGCTTCCCAAATCAAGTTTTCTTTTCCATAGAAATGGCATTTCATAAAGGTCCAGTAGTGACAGATGACTTGACTTATATTACTGTTTGACTTTACCTGCTGCTTCCTATAAATGTTACTTCTACTTAGACCTTTCTGGAGCAAACGTATTTCTGTTCTTCTATTTATCCCCCATCCATCTGTACAGTTGTGTGTTGCTGATGTCTGTTTAGAAAATGACCTATGTTCAGAACCTGATCCAGATGCATGTCTATGTGCGATTCAGAGCTGCTCCTTCAGGCTTTAGTGTGCTCCTGTGCCAAGCAGCGATCACCCAGCTTCTGAAGGAAGACCTGTCACTCTTTCAGTGTCCCCAGGAAGCTCAAGCAAACCTGGAAGAGGAGGAAAAAGTGTTCTGTAAGTTTTTAGTTGCCTGCTATATGACGGGATCGTCAGTTTTGATTTGTAGGTATCCACTAAAACAGATCCAAATAATCAGGATGTGCTGCTATTTATTAATATCTTTATATCTGGTTCTGCTCTATTTTCAGTACTTGAGTCAGAAGCAGTCCAACGGCTCTTCTTGAACAAGCTGATAGATGTAGCGCTGAGATGGAATCAAGAGCTCCCCAAGTACCCCTTGTCCTCTTCTCACAGCTTTCAGTGTTCTGTTCACGCCATCAAGAACACAAGGAGGAAGATGGAAGACAAACATGTGGTGCTGGCTGAATTTAACCAGCTCTTTGGGATCCAGGTACAGCCAATAAAACCCAAACACTACTCGTTACCAAGTTATCACAGAGCAACCTCATTGTTGCTCTGCCTCTCTCTGACCCGGGTCTAGGATGGAGTGGAGCGTGCCTACTACGCTGTGTTCGATGGACATGGAGGGGTGGATGCTGCTACTTACGCTGCCACTCACCTCCATGTTGCTCTGAGCAAACAGGAGATGCTGCAGAGTGACGCTGACGTGGCTTTTAAAAGGGCCTTCAAGCACACAGACGACACGTTCAGACGTAAAGCCAAGCGGGAGGTATGACAGTGTTCTGCAACATCCTGTTTTCACTTCATATACCACACTCTGTATGCTCTGTAATCTATAATCAGAGTCGTGTGTGTCAACAGCGTCTGCGGAGTGGGAGCACAGGGGTGGCTGCGCTGATCCACGGTCAGCAGCTGACTGTGGCTTGGCTTGGAGACTCTCAGGCAATGTTGGTTAGAAAGGGACAGGTTGTTACACTCATGGAGCCCCACAAACCGGAGAGAGAGGTAATGTTATAACTGTGCTGCCAGAAAATTAGTTTGATGCTTTTTGGAAGAAATGTGTAATACACATCCCTTCAGCAAGGTTTCCTGCTACAAACGCCAGGGCAAACAGTTCTAGTAACACCATCTCTGCCTGTTTCACCTTGTCACATAGTTAAATAACGCTGAGTCAGTCAGATTTGAAGTTTGAAACAATTAGTAATATGCTTTTACTTTTACCTTCTCCTTCTAATGACAGCAGAGAGACAGTAGACAGAAATCTTTGAATTCCTAGCTTGTCACATGGTCTTGTCACTGACCTTCATGTTTTCATCTTATTTTGTGAAGTCATGCCAGTATCTTGTCTGTTGTGATAATTGATCAGATGGAGATCTTCGGTAAAGTCTAAGGTTCAAAAAGTTAACAATAGGATAATATTCCTTTTACACAGTGAGACTCTGCTCCGTCAAAAATGTAAAACTGAATAAAGAAGTTGGTTAAAAAATTCTCCCTGTGGTTCCAATACCCTACCTCATTTTAACAATCTTATGGAACAATACAGCTCCAAACCCTTCACCATTAGGAATGTGAACCTGAGCAAGAATCACCTTCATTAGATGGTAATCTTGTTCTGAGCGTTTATTACCTGAATAAACACCAGTCTATGGAGTCCCATAGACAGAGGAGACTTGGTAGTAAAAGCTTGGTATGAAAAGTTGGTCCATTTGCAGGTCTCTGCCTGTTCTTGAACTGAGAGTAGTCAGAGAAGGTTTTCTTTGAAGTGAGCTGTTACACAGCAGCTACCTTTTCAGTGTAAAAACTGCTCACACTTTCACTGGCCTATCCATCTATTTTCTACAGAAATGGATACGCATGTAGTTCCACGTCTACATAAAAATGATTTGATTAATGAATATATTAGTCAGTAAATTTTCGTTTACAAAGGATCAGTGGAGATAAATCCATTCATTGTTTCTTTCAGATGGTGCTATGCTAACATTCTAATTGCTAATATTCTTATGGATAGAAATGACTCAAGCAATGACCTTTTGTTTTTATTTGTTTGATAATCCACCATATTTTCTTTAGTAGTACTCACATACAGCACAGAGCTCTTAAAGGTCAACATGATTAACTTTCCATAAAAAAAAAAAAAGAAAGATACTACCTGCACATGGTCTCTAAAATGAAACGGTGTCATTAAAAGTCATTAGCTTACTGGCTTCTCTGTAATCTTGCTATTAAACAGAATAACGTACAGCAACACTCAACACTTCCATCATCAGTGGAACAATGTTTGATTATTAATAAGGTTTGTGCACCTTTGATTTCCCTAAACCTCTGTGACTGGCCACATCTTACAGTATATTTATTGTTTCTGGCCAGTATTTGGACAGCTTTAGAGTTAAACAGTTGAAACCAGCAGAGAGCTACATTAATGCAGACGGCTGGATCATCTGCAGATCCTGTGTGGACTGAAGAGGAAGATGTTTATGTTGTTCTCTTTTGTTCTCTGATTCACAGGATGAGAAACAGAGAATAGAAGATCTTGGGGGTTGTATTACGTTCATGGGTTGCTGGCGTGTTAATGGCACCTATGCTGTCTCCAGAGCCATCGGTAAGCTACAGTTTGCTGTTTATTTCCTAGAGATGCCTTTGTCCTTAATACCGATCTAAGTTGCATTTAAATATTTCTAAATTTGATGCAACAGAGTAATCTAGGCAATTGCTTCCTTAAAAGCAAAGCTTTGCATATGCTTAACAACTCAGTGGCTGTGAAATGCTATAAAACAACCACATATCATTCAATCCAATTCACCATTCAGTTATTTTGTGATTTGTTGAATGCATAGATAACAAAATTCAATGAACCTTGTGTTCAGCTATATAGAAAGTGTTGGAAAAATCTAGAAAATGTTGGCATATCAGCTGATCATGAGTCAACAATAACTAGGAGACCCCGAAAAGCACAACAACAAACCATTTTCAGTGCTGCTGCACAACTAACACAAAAGCTGGAGCGTACTGATGGCTCAGCTGTTCTGGTGGGCCGGAAACCTCAACTAAGCGAACTAGGCATTTCTCGGCTGAACAAAGCAGCACCATTGGTACCAACCCTCTGTTGTGAAACTGTAGATCTCTGCTAACCTGGTGTTATATCCCACTGATCCGAACTATTTCAGCTTGAGTTGTTTTAAATAGCTAAAGTCAGCTAAAACAGGTGATGACTGTACGCTTTCACCGATCATTTTACTACAGGTGATGAAACTGTAACTAATGACTTCATAGGACCTCACTTCAAAAAGTCTGAACTAACCTTTTAAATCTTAATTTAGAGACAAGTTTTTTAATCTGAGATTTAAAGACAGACTTAAAACCTAAACTGTGAAAATTTGAATTTCATCCCATTGAACAGTTTAGATAGAAACTATTTCTAGTGTTTCCTGCATTTAACAGCAGCTTAAGTTGTGCTAAAGTGGAATGAACAATACCACAGGCAACTATTTATAGAGGTGATAAATGGCATCTGCATGAAAATGAAAAGCAGCAGTGATGCACTAATTCTAATAACCAGCAGGTGGCACTGATGAGCTTTGAAAGCCTCGTAATGAACAATGGTTTCAACTGAAGTGGCTGTGAAGCTTTCATGGTTGAAGAAACCTTTAGAGGCTTGTGAAATAAATTGACCAAATGATATCTTCTTCAGTGAAGAGGCCTTCCTGCCTGCACTGATGTGCTGTAAGTTGTTCTAAGTTTGCTCCGAGCTGCTAATCCCATTCACATTCCTGCTCCAGGTGACTTTGACCAGAAGCCATATGTGTCCGGGGACGCAGATTCTTCAACCATCCAGCTGCTGGGGGATGAGGACTATGTGCTGCTGGCGTGTGATGGTTTCTTTGATGCCGTCAAACCTTCCGAGGTCCCAGAACTGGTTGTTGATGCACTCCGGGAGACTGGTGACCCTGAAGGTAGAGAAGATCATCCACCAAAACAAGTTGAAGATGGTGTGGCACACAGAGTTGCTGAGAAGTTGGTAGGTTATGCCAAGGCTGCAGGGTCCAGTGATAACATCACGGTAATGGTAGTGTTCCTGCGTCCGACCGGGCCGCTGCTGGCTGGAACTGGACATAGGCTCCACCTGTGAGTCATGGTCCTGTTTGACAGACTTCCTCATCTCCTGGACTCAGATGATGGCCCTCACATAAACACAACTGAGTGGGGAGGACAAAACTGCTTCCAACTTCTAGAAGTCAAATTATCCCCAGCCCATAATTGTGCCAGATTGGCACTTGTCTATATATCATACATGGATAAGAAACAATGTAAAGACCGTGTTACTTGAGCTTATATGGGCTTTAAATGGGATTTACAATGGATCTCAAAATATACATACCCTTGTGGAAATAGCCAGTATTATGTGATTAAATAAATAAGATTATGAAACATAATTTTACTACTTTTTCCACCATTAATGTGACATTTATCCTGTACATTTTGACCTGAAAATAAACATGTAGAGAAAAAAAGTAAAAAATATGCCAGGTTATTTGACCTTTTTTAGGTTTTATATTTGACTCTGAAAATAAATCGTTTTTATGCTAATTTGTAGAAAATATTTGTCACATTAAAGGTGAGCAAAGTTCTGAATCATGGTTTCATTTTTACATAAAATTTTTTAAAGGGGGGTTTGAAAACGTTTGAGAGCCACAGTCGTTAACTTTGCCATGTGGCGTGTGTGTGAGTATTGTGGTGCTTATGAAGATCAGTCCACCTGTTACATCCCATAATGCAATACCCAAAATGACTAGAAACAATGCCTGCCTAAGAGATGGGGCTCTACCCTGCACGGATAACCAGTCTGTCACAGGGCAACACGGACATGAACAAGACAAACAACCTTTTTACACACACACACTCACACACCTACCTGAGGGCAATTTACAGTGGCCACTTAGACTAACCTGCCTGTCTTTAGACAGTAGATGGAAGCTGGAGTACCCAGTGGGAACACGTGTAAGCATAGGGAGAACTACACTCAGAACGTGACAGATCACCATGCAACTCTCAGTAGGGATCCAACTTCTAGGTTCTGACTCAGTTCTCATGCATCTGCCCTCCATCTAAAGAAAGTTTTAGGAATGTTAGTTTTAGGTCTTGGTTAATGTCTGATCCATTAAAAGAAATAAAATAATATACTTTTTGGTAATTAATGGGTTAATTGAGAAACTGTTACCATGATGATAAAATGTTGATGTTTTCTAAGTTGCTATAGTTAAATAATAATTTTTCACTTAAAAACTGTTACTATTTTTCCCTGCAACAGATTGAGCCCAGCTAGTTCTGTTATTGGATCATGGGGCTGATGATATTTACTTTTCTCCCTGAAAGCACGCCCTCCCCTGACCTGTTTAACAGTCCCTAACCCAAACAGAAAGTAGCCACCTGTCTGCTGAGTCTCGTGCACACTCACATTGGCAGAGCTGAGCGGTTGAGCTCATGCACATCATGCTGTCCTCTGGGACTTTCCAAACAAAAAGTTCCGCCTGTGCAGTCTTAGCATGGCATAGACTGCATGCGAGTGCACATGATTTCTCATAAAGGATGATCATGCATAATCATTTCATTCTCTAATGCCAGTAATTCATGGTTGGCCTTGTTTGGACCTTTGACCCATTTAGTTAGAGGAACATTTTAAAGCTGAAACTCCGCCTGGTTAGAGATTTTAGTGTGAATGTAAAGCCTTTCCCCCTGTGACAGATTTCAACATATCATTTTAACCTGTATGTATTCAACTAACTTTATCAGATTTAATATATTGATTTATTTTGAGCTGTATATGTTACATTTCAGAGTGTTCTCTTAGCACAGTTTAGTCATATCTGTGACAGTGAGGCTGTTACCATTTTAATCTGAATGTGTTTCAGGCTTCATCTTCTTAACAATCTGTTCTGTTGATGCCATCAGTATTAAATGCTTGTTCTGGATGGAACTGTGTGTTTTAAAGCTAAAGGACCCAAAAATACTGGTTTTAATGTTCCTCATGGAAACGTCTAGTCTGTAGCTCCTTTCAGATCATAGTTCTGTAATAATTACTGTAATGGAACCTTTTGTTCTGTGCTAACATCTCATGACAGCTTGAAAGTAAATCCTTAAAGGGGCTACTTGAACTTTTATAACTGTCTTGTAAAAGATAGCAGGCTAATAAAAGCTGACACCAAACTGTGCTGAGACAAAGTATTAAATGCCTTTTTTCATCTCTTAAGAAAATGTTGATGTTAAACTTGTTGGCTGGTGTACTAAAGTCCAACTCTGTCAGTGTTATTTACTCATGTTTGATGATTCTTTTGAAAAAAAGTTCATGTTTTTAGAAATGGTTACTAACCACGTCTAACTGGATATGATGTCACAATGTTGCCTCTGAATATTCACTGATGGAACCATACTCTCTTACTTATTACTGACAGCGTTGGTTTTGCAGTTTTGTATTTACTAATGACTAAATAAAAACATAATGGTAATCATTAACTTGTTGACTGAGAGTAAAATGGTGTAAAGTTTCTTGAAAATGTTGAAGTACCCTTTAACAGGGCCTCCTGCGCGTTCGTCGTATCCACAGTAATCTAGAGGAATTCACACACATTAGAATAAATCACACAGAGACAGCTGTATATTCAGAGTACCTGGCCAGGGGAAGCTCTCAGGTTGATCCGGACATACACCGAGACGACTTCGGCGCTTCCCGCTGAGCTCATTGATTTTATTAAAAACACATGAAAATGGGCCGTGCCCTGTTTTACAGTTTTTTCACACATGTAGTCAGTTTTTTCACACATGCCGTCACGTACACACTTTCCGGCCTACCATATTAGGACCTGTTCCTGTCCCACAGCTGCATCCCGTATCTACTGATATAAGAAGGGAGTACTCTGCTAGTTAATCTTTTCACATCCCTACAGTTCTCTATTTTTCTGCTTCATCACACTCATCACACAGCAGAGGAAGAAAGGTTCTGTATCTACGTTTTTGTCTTTCTTGTTTTTTTAGATGTAAAAACATCTAAATAACCCCTGCGTTAAAACAAAATGAATTTACAATTCTTTCAGGTTCTCTTTTTTTTTTATCAGAATTTTGTGTGATGTACCTGCATTAACCTGAGTGACCTTTTAAAGTGGATAAACTACATGTTTTGTTTTTAGATGTAAAAAACATCTAAAAACATACAATTAGAAAGATTCGCTTCCTTGTAATGACGACATCCGGCTAATGACAACATCCGATTAATGACGATATCCGGTTACGTCACCGGAAGGCCCACTGCCGGAAGTCCCGCCCTGGGATGTCCCAGCCACCGGAAGTCCCGCCCACCTGTCAAAATTTTCACACCTCGTTTGATTGAAGGATGTACATTTAGTCTCTCCTCTGGTTGACATTATGCTAAATAGACTTGGTAAAACTTGAGACAGCAGTTGTGGAGCACTGGTTTAGCACAACAACATTGGTCATTCTGGTGTCAAAACTGCACCAAAGAGCAGGTAATTTTTTTTTTTAGGTCCAACATGAATTTGTCAATGGGAGACTGAAAGGACTCCCTTTTTTTTAAAGTTCATGGAATAAAATCATACTTTGAAGACATACAGAAATCAGAATCAAATTTATTGGCCAGGTTTGTGAGTACAAACAAGGAATGTGACTTTGCTTCAGAGGGCCCAGAGACAATTCCATTATTCCAAGAAGAACACTGGAGAAAGAGAAGTATTTCTGACAAGTACTTCAGTTCACCCTCTCTAACCAAAAAAGTTAAATTATTTCTAAAACAAAAGAGGATGCCGTCCATACTGGGGAGTATGGATGACAGGGACTCGTGTGCCTCGTTTTAATGGTCCTCATGAGGGTGTCTTGAACCGCTCTTTGTCTGAGCCATCACCTAGAGCCTTTATTTAGAGCCTATGTTGTCTGGGGCATTTAAGCCCCAGACAACATAGGCTCTAGGATCATTCGAGCACTCAAACCCCTCCACCACGTTAAGGTGGCAGTTCAAGGAGGTTTATTTTTTATTTTTGTTGTTTCCTTTTTATTGTTGTTTCACTTTGTCTCAGGGTTACCAAAGCTGATGACCAAAGGAATGTGATGTTGATGTGAATGTATTGTTTTTGTATTTTCTCACTGAATGACATAGACAGGTATGAGTTATTCAGAGTTTAGTCCTTCCCAGGCTAACCTTGTCCTGCCCACTCATAGGCCTTTGAGAAGCGAACTGAATTGTGAACTCCCGTTCCTGCCAAGAGGAACACAGGGACAGTATTTTTGTTTTGTTATTTATTTTTGCCTCTTCATGGATCATGGATCATTGAGTTTCAGCTCCTATAATGGATGGACCCGGTAGCTTCAAAGTCTACGCTTAATCACACCCTTCGAACCAAGGGAGGATGTTGGAGTCATCCATTTTGGCTGCGGAGGTCAACATGCACAGCTCAACAGATGTCACAGCTCTGACGTCACCCTGAATTATAAAACCGCGGAAAATAAACGTTTGCTGCCATTTGCAGCATTTCTCACGGGACGACGCAACGGAGGCACATATCTGGAGAGACAAAAGCTCGCAGGCGAACTTTTTCTCCACAAGGCCATTCCTGGAAGAGCTTGAAAGCTGGAATTCTGTCTGAAACAAGAAGGTCAGAAGATTCATATACCGATCGAAGACCACGCCGACACCCAGCACAGGCGAAAACCCACAGATGTTTTATTTCCAAGTAGATGAGTTTCCTCCTTGTTGATTCAGTCGACTAAATGGTTCTCTATATTTTCCCTTCTTGGACGGACGAGAAGTTTACTGTTTTTCCTTTGAGTTGATCACCGACGTGTGATCTCCCCCCCCCCCCCCCTCGTTTTTCTTCAGACCTGACTCATCCTCGGTGGAGAGAAGAAATCAACGTCAAAGTAATTTTGTTCTTTTTTTATATGAAATCGGTACATTTAGAAGTCTGGGCAGGATGAGTCATAGTTAAGGTGATTTAGAATGACCAGTAATTAATCCAAGGTATCAACTTGCTATATGCAATACTCACTAAAGTGTTTTATGCTGAGCTGTTTTGATTTGCTGTGCAAGGTGCGTGTTCATGTTTTTTTGTTTTTTTTAGAACTTAAATTTTTATTGATTTTAAAACAGAGCAATTGCAAAGCCATACAACAGCAATAATAAACAGTTTAAACAGTGTGAAATTTTACCATAAATTAAACGTCTAGGCATGACGTTTTACAATTTTCATAATTGTACTCTCAGCATCACCATGCAAACCTAACACAAGAATCCACCTTGGGCGGCAGGTCTAAGTACCATAATCCAAAAGCCTAAGTTGTAAGACTTGTTTACCTGAGTAGATCTTCCACTGGACACCAGCGTTGGCTGGAAGTGGCTTTTTGAAGTCTTAACAAGTATGTTATCTTTTCCATTTGGTACAATTCCCTTACCATTTGGATCCATGAGTTGTAGGAAGGTGGTTCTAATTGCATCCACTTAATTGTAATGAATTTCAGGGCTGCTGTAAGAAGAACATTTAAAAGATAGGAGTTGGCTCGTCCTTGTAACCCAACTGGAGTAATACCGAGTAATGCGACTGTTACATCCTTTGGAATAACCTCCTGAAAGATCTGGTTTATAGCCTTGTACACATCATCCCAAAAGTTTTGTAATTTGGGGTATGACCAAAACATGTGTGTATGATTGAGGATTGCTGAACCACAGTTTCTCCAACACAAACTTTGTACTTTAGGATCTATCTTAGCTACTATGTCTGGGGTCCTGAAATATCTGCTGATAATTTTCCATTTATATTCCCGCCACGTATTTGAGCTTGTAACTCGATGTGCCTCAGTCCAGACTCCTTCCCATATTTCATCAGAAATACTTTTGGCCGTCTCTGCCTCCCATCTTTGTTTTGTCCAAGTGGGTCTACTAAGGTTCATGGACAAAAACACCTTATATAATTTTGTTATCAGCTTCTTATCCCCTTCACCTTTTTGGAATTGAATTAGTAGGTTCTTTATTGGCGTGCGGTTTAGGACTCTTTCCCAGTCCCGGTGTGTAGACAAAAAAGAACGCAACTGTAAATATCGGAAAAAATCTTTTTTTTGAAGATGAAAATGCCCACGTAATTCTTCGAATGACATGAGGTTATTCCTGTCAATTAACTGATGTAGAAACGTGAGTCCCTGTTTAACCCCTTTTGAAACATTTTTGTCCAAGACATTAGGGGTGAAGGATTTGATATGTCCAATACTTGTTGATATTGATAAACCTCTTGGCAACTTAAAAGCAGCTCTTACTTTGTACCAAATGGTAAGTGTAACTCTTGCCCACAATGGCAGTTCCTTTATTAGAATATCTAAAAATGGCAATACCTTTAACGGTTCAGAACACTTCACTTGTTCAATGCTCAACCATCTTGTGTGAGAATCTTCTTGGATCCATGAAATTATAGGCTTTAACTGTGCTGCCCGGAAATAGTATTTTAAAATAGGAAGGTTAAGACCTCCTTCTGCCTTGCTTCTCTGTAGTGTTTTATATTTTATGCGAGGGCGCTTGTTCTACCATATGAACTTCGATATCATTTTATCCAAATCAATGAACATGGATTTTGGCATTCTAACTGGTAACATCTGGAACAAATATAATAATCTAGGTAAGAGGTTCATACAAACGGTTTCAATGCGACCTGAGAGGGACAGTGGCAACGCTGACCACAGGTCCTAGGTCTAAGTCCTTCTTAATTATATCCAGCGTTTTACTGTAGTTAGTGTGGAATAAAAGGGGGATATTGATACCTAGGTATTTGATGCCCTCTCTAGCCCACCCAAAGCTGCTTTGTTGTTTTACCCCCAGTGGAATATTGCTATTGACATTCATTGCCTCTGTCTGCTCCACATTTATTTTATAGCCGGAAAAGTACCCGTATACAGAAATCATTTCCTTCAAACGTGGTATTGATGACATAGGATCAGACAAATATAGTAAAACATCATCTGCATAAAGAGATATTTTATGTTCCTCTGTACCAATCAAAATTCCTTTAATTCCCTCATTGTCCCTAATGAGTTGGGCCAATGCCTCAATGCTGATCGCAAACAAAAGGGGGGACAGAGGGCACCCCTGCCTACAACCACGCTCCAGCCTGAAATTAGATGACCTAAAGCCATTAACTCTAACAGCCGCCTGCGGAGATGAGTACAATATATGTATCCAGTCTACAAACTTGGGTCCAAATTTAAACCTCTTTAATGTTTGAATAAGGTATTTCCATGACACACGATCAAAGAGCTTTTGGGCATCCAGAGATATTACGGCTGTCATAGCTTTATATTCTTTGTGATGAGCTATGATATTTAATAATCGACGTACATAATTTCCATAATGCCTCCCAGCAATAAACCCGGTTTGATGCGGATGTATGATTTGAGTTCTTATGCCATTCAGTCATCTAGCCAGTATGCCTGTCAGGATACGCACGTATTCGTTAAGCATTGATAACGGCATATATGATCCAAAATCAGTGGGGTCTTTTCCTTCTTTGTGCAAAACAACAATTATTGCATCAGAGCAGGAGGGCGCCACTTTTTTTGTTTCTAGGGAATGACAATATGCTTCCAATAAAAGAGACAATTCAGAAACATTTATATTTTGTACATAATTTACAATTCTATCCTCATCTCCACAGGTGTCCGTGTCTCTGTAAAGAACCTTGTAAAATTCAGCAAATGCTTCGGCTATTTCTTTTGGTTTTTGAATGGATTTATTACCCAATTTTAGCTGTTGAACTACATTTGATGACTGTTGTTTTTTAAGTCGGAAGGCCAAGAGTCTTCCCGCTCTGTTTCCATGTTCATAATACTGCTGTTTGGTTACTCTCAGTCTTTTCTGATAGTAAATCTTGGAGTTCTCTGCGAGTTGTGTTCAAATCATTCAGGATATTGGATGCCCTACTCTTTTTATGTCGAAGTTCCAGATCTTTAATTTTATCCTCTAAATCTGTTTTAGAGGATAAAATTATCCTCTAATTCACTTGGACTTTTAAAATGTTCCATTCAAAGCAACTGCAGTCTGGGGCCCGCCTGACCACTCCTTTGTTCCACTTTTATTACTGCAGTTTTTCCACCAAGGTTCCGCCTCAGAGTTTTATGTCTCTTTTATCGAGATTCGGGCCAATCAGCTGCAAGTGGCTAAGGGTGCACAGCCCACCATTTACCAGCTGATCGTCGCTATCGAGACATCAGCACACCAGGAGGGTTTCTCTTTCCAAGTTAACCCAAATTGCACATTTTGTTCATAAGACTGCTGGTTTGATCTTCATAGACACTCAATCTGCATCTATTTTTCTTTTATAATTATTGTTAGGTAGTTATATATATATAATCAAGCGTTCATGTTTATTTCGTGCAAGAGTCATTTATCCGTCAAAATAAGGTCGAAGTTCCCTCACCTTCGGTGAAGCGGTTGAATAAACAGTGACATTTTGTGGTTCTGGTTAATAATTTAACAATTATTAATGATGAAAAGCTAATTGTAATTATTAAGAGCTTTGAGCCCATAATCACAACACCAGAGGACATCTCTGATTTCTATTCGTAAGTAAAGATTTTGGTTAAGAAATAAATTTCCTAAATTATGATTTTTAATTATATTTTTTGATAAATATTAATTAGCCAATAATCATATTCCTTACATGGTCCAACATGAGTACCAAATACAGCAGGATAATTAAAGTATTCGTGTGGGTTCATGCGTGCGTGTGCCAGCCAGATGAAGTGAACAGCTGAGAGCATATAATCCCAAAGCACATGTTTAAGGTGTCAAATCTCACATCAAAGTGCAAATCAAGTTCGTAACAGCTGTTTACAGAAGAAAATGAAATTTCCTTATTCAGCTCCTACACGTTCAAATAATAATAGTGGATCTTTTTTGTGTTTTTCTATTTTAATTGTGAAATATTAACTCAATTAATTTCAGAAGATCTTTATTCATGTATTATTTATTCCAAAGTACAATTAATAATA
>JAHUTJ010025271.1:0-14414 GCA_036250325.1 Characodon lateralis
TGAAATATTTCAGTTAGTGTGCAATGAATCTAAAATATATGAATGTTAAATTTTCATCATGACATTATGGAAAATAATGAACTTTATCACAATATGCTAATATTTTGAGAAGGACCTGTATATATATCTACTTGCCTTGCCTTCCCCTTTATTATAAGGTAGCCCCTTACCCGCATGCCCAGCTCGATGTTCTCGCCTCCGTAGACTTCCATGCCTGGATCCAGCAGGCCAATCTCACCAAAGTATTCCCGATCGACCACAAAAGAGCAGCCAATCATAGCTGGAGTCCTGCATAGCCAGAGAAAAAGGGATAAAAACCACATGTATTTAGCAACAACATTTTTAAGGACTTCCAAAATCCATCCCAAGGTTTTTCCACAGCAGTCAGATGATGCCTCTAATGTAAAAGTAAGAACTGAATCTAAGCTCCCTAATTTAAAGCTTAAAGTCTATACCTGCAATAAGAAGATCGCATTTTAAAATTGTGTATAAAACAAAGCATCTTTCAGACTAATTTTGTTTTTCCAGGAGACAGAAGCATGTGGACAACATAATGACCCTCTATGTTAATTATTTAACTTTATTACCGATGGCATGCTGTGTCTATGTCAGCATTCTGTTCTGCTTTAACCTCAGCACAGACATAAGCTTTAGGAATTAAGCATAAATGTGGACATAGCACACAAGTTACTGAATTAAAGTTTTATAATGGGTAGGTAATAAAATAACTAAAATGACAACTAAAATATGGAAAAATATTCTCTGTTATATAGTTTTCTTTTTAAATAAATCAGTTTATGCTGCTGTATCCTTAATATATTTGATCTAGGTTAACGTAAGATTTTAGAGTTGACTAAAATTCTTAGGGTTGGGTTTGATTGTTTTTAATTGGATTTGCTAAAGTAATTTTTCTCTCTAAATATTTATCTTGTAGCTAGATTTCTTTGGATTTGCTCGACATAAGATACTTCAATGGAGCACAAGTTCTGTTTGTATGAAAAAGTATTATGTATAACTTTAGTCAGTCTTCTTGACATTATTGAACACACTCACTTCAAATGAGGATGATATTGTCAGGGAGTGGTGTGGTGGTGGACCCCAGAATGCAGACAGCAGGCAGAGTTGCGGTGAGTAAAAATGTAATTAAACCAAAGAAACTCACTCACAGGTGGTGGCAGGCAGGCATGAACAGACTTGGCATGAACAGAAAAAATAATGGTCGGTAACAGGGAGCTATCATCGGTAAATGTTTCTGTGACGACCAAACAGGACAAAGGCGTGTATAAGGAGCATGGTGCAGGTGAAACGGGGAGACTGATTGCATGGTGCAGGTAGACCGAATGAAGCTGACCACAAGCAGAGGCATGAGGGAAAACAGAAACATAGCTCGGACTAAACATGAATACCAGGACAATAATCAAACCTGGAACATCTTTCAGATCTTAACAGAGCACAACCTAAAAAGCACTCAAAACAAAATCCAAGAATAATAAGAAACCAAACCAAAACAATGAACAAAAGCACCACCTGGAAGAAGCAGGACCCAAAAACACAAACTGGTGATCAGAATAAACAAAAACTCAAACATCCTCAAATCATAACAGACATGACCAAATCTGCCAAAGGATTCATCAATTTAAATTTGTTTTCAGTAACACTGAAATTAAGAAATAGTAAGCTGAGAGCCTAATGACCCAACCCGGAAACTTGGGATGACCCGATCCAATCCCAGGATTTGGATGGGTTCTCAATGTGCAAGAAGACAGGAGGTGTGGTCGGGCATTGACATCAGAACAACAACTCAATGTAGCAATCCTGTTTTCATATTAGGGTTTAGTTTTCTCACTGACATGCAGAACCAAACGGACAGGAGACACAAGAAAGTTTTAAAAGGTTTATTTTTGCAACGCCGGGAGAATAAACGCTGGAAACAGGGAATGGGACCGAGACGTCTGTAAGGGAGAGATGCGGTTAGTGCTGTGATTCCGGGAAGGATTTATTGGAGGTTTCGTGAAGGCATGTAGAGCAGCTTGCGTTTCAGGGAGGAAGGGGTTGCTTTGAGGCAGTTTACAAACTCGGTGGATGCCTTCTAGTAGGTTGAGTTCAGTCGGGGTCTGAGCGATAAATCAGCTAGTTTGTTGGAGAGCGAGCAGGTAGCGGCTGCAGCGGCAAGGTTCTGCAGAGGACGGTTTGAGGGAAGAGTGTACGTGCAAAGAGAGGCTCACACCTACACAAACACACAATCGTAACACCTGTTGCTTTTACTCTTCTGGTCAGAAATGATTTCTAAGTCTTGTTAATACATTCAAATCCTGCAGCTAGAGAAATTTCATCACTAGATCACTTCCTTGACCTGTGGAGCTGGGTTGCCTTTTCACCTGATGAAGAGTGACGAGCACCTATCTTGGCGAGTCAGGGGCATAACTAGGGCTGAGCGATATGGCAATCTAAGCTGGGAGGAAATGCTTAATGGTTTTAATAATTACCCTGGTAGATTTAGCATAATTATAGTTAGTTGAGAGTGTGTGTGTTGGTGAGAATTTGATAAAATGATAAATATTACAACTAAAGTGCTATTATCAGTAATGGTAAATCTGATGCTCAACCTAACCATAAATTTTATGAATTTGCACACAATATTCCCAATGTTAAATTTCTAAAATATCTATCTTATCTACTGCATCTAATGAGCCCATTTTCAGACCATTTTCCAATGTGTGGCAGCTAGCATGTTGCATACTCCAAACGACAGAGTCACATGGGTCCAAATATGAATGTGGGGTAACAGAATGTAGTAGATCACTAAGAAGAATTTTTTTTATGTTTACAGATAAAGTGAAGGATCTTGAACTCATTATTTACATGCGAATAAGCTCAGCTTGTTGTTAATATGAGATGTGCAAAGGCATATTTTCAGGGCTGTTGGGACAGATCGTTTTGTTTTAATTTTATTTTCCTGATATCTTTACTCTCTATTTTTTGCTGAAGTATAAGGTCTTGGGCTCTATTAATAGATGTTTGCTTCAGATTATGGGGAGTTCATAGCCGTCTAAATAGTAGTTGAATCCAATCATCAAGTGCCTTTATAATGCTGATGAAATGTTGTGTGTGTTATTTTCACTGTAAAGCTACAGAATTTCTTTTAGCATATACAATTAAGCCAAAGTTTGTATGAACAGGCGGGCAGCTATGTAGGTCAGCGACATTCTGGTCCACACTCCAAGCCAGCTGGTGGCAGTAATGCACCACATCATTGTATGCCAACCACCAGAAAACCACAAAGAAGAAGCTATGCGGATCCTTCAACACAGGTTGCTAAGTTACTAGTTCTGGAGCTCACACTTGCTGATAGTACGATGACTTGGTGCACAGATGAGTGAGTAAATGAAGATGGCTTCATCAAAAATACATAACGTGGATTATGAAAATCACACATTTAAAGATGAATGGACAGAAACATACGGTCTCTTACTGTGCAACAGCGAGCAAACGAGTGTTCACTGTGAGTACAGTGGATTGTGGGAAAACACAAAAAGCTTTTCACTAACTGGGAGCCTTTCACTGACAAAGTGCCTGGAAGCGGTGGCAGAAACATTTTAAGATGGAAAAGCAGGGCAACAACTTAAGGAAAAGGTTAAGCAGTGACTGTGTGTCACAAGCACAACGAGGAGAGCAGAACTGTTCTACCAAGATATACAGAGCCAGCTCGACTGTCATTCAAAGTACATTTATTATTGGTGCTTAAAAGATGAAAGAAAATGTTTTTGTCTCTTGATTTAAAATGTTGGGACTCCAAAGTGTGGATGAGGGAGGGAGTGGACCTTCTGCTATTGAGGCTAAAGAATTCAATGAAAAATGTTTAGAGTACTGTTTATATTTTTTATTTTGCAAGCACAGTGACTGAAGACTATAACATCAACAATCAACTCAGTGGAGGTCAGCTGTTTTAGTATAATTTTTTGTCTTAAACGTAAAAGTCAAACAATGTAATGCAGACATGGCAAAATAAAAACAAATTTAATTATGACTCAACCTCAATTTAGAAAAAGAAATCTACTGAAATATTCTATTATTAATGTGGAATTGTGGTAAACTTGATAAGACTAAATACTTCATTATTTGTTTGCAGATTTGAGCTGGAATGCCTTAAAAACTTCTGGTCTTCCTCAGGTGGAGATCTGCAAGGTTTATCTATGACGGCATATGTCACCCAGTGCACTGAACAACACTGGCTCTTAACACAGGTTGTGTTTGCCTGACAAATCGGTTTTGTGCAGCATTTTTCCCAGTTGTCAGGTCAAAAAAAGTAAAGCGGAGCGGCAAGTCATATAAGGGTTCAATCACAAGAAAATGTGAAGAACAAAAAATGCTTACTACCCCTTTGCTATTTTTTCTCTTCTTTGTTACCATGGTAATGCTTTTGCAGTTTAATTAAAATAAAGACAGATTCAGGTTAGATTGAATTAAAAACTACACAATTTTATAAATGTCCTACTTCACAGCAAAGACCCAATAAGATACTAAAGACTACTAATGACTTTTTTTTTTATATCACAGAAGCTTACAGGACAGCAGAAGAAAAGACAGTTTTATTTCACTCTGAGCTCAGGGTTTAGTAGGTGTCCTCTTGCCAAGTCTTAAGGGTTTCGGTTGCAGCCTTTCTACAGGGAGCATTATTATTGTGGAGTGACCAGTGATTCTCTCAGTTTATCTATCTAATATAATGCCTGAAGGGAGTTGACCATGCATGTTCTTACATACATAAAGACACTCAAGGGAAATTTTTAGCCTTAGTACGAGGGACGTGGCAGTATATAGCAGTATAAAGAGCTTCTGGGTCTACATTGGGATTTATTGACTATGGACTAAGAGAGTGCACTGGGCCATATGGCTGTGAGTCAAAGTGAAAGAGGCATTTAAGCTCTGACTTCAGATAAAACACAGTTTGACCTACCACTTTTGAATGTTATTTTGAACGTCCTGGAAGAGTGGATCAAAAAGGACAGTACTAGAAAACCCTCAGAATGATGGCTGCTATAGAAAAGCATTTTTACAGAACTGTTGTTCACAGAGTGTAAATGGCTTAAAATCACAGCGTTCATAGTTTGGTAAATGACTTGTATCAAATAAATTTAATACGCTCAAAATAGAACGTTTCAAAGAAAATGCAAAGCAAAAGTATTGTTAAAAAAGCTGCATAGTTCTCTCCCACTTTCATGTGATTATAATTTAAAAAATGTAGATAAACAAACCATATGTTGTGAAGTGCATATCATTGTTTATGCCTGCTAAATTACAACGTATGCTTGTGGTTCCTGACATAACAAAATACAGTCTTGTTTAAATTTTAAGTGGGAGACAAGAAGGTATTTAAGTGGTTTGGTTGTGTGGAGAAACACCAAGCCTTCTCTGTCTCATCCTGTCTCATACTTTTGACAAGCCACGTACCTTGCTATTTCATACACCACAAACTTTGAGTGAAATTGTTTGGGCAGAGCTTCCTGGCAGCATCAACTCGTTCCTTGTGTACAGACAGATTCAGCACTTTAGCGCTATAATCCTAGCCTTGCTACAATGGTTTTGATTCTTCTTCAATCACACAAGGCATGATGTTGTGAAAACATCCTCAAAGTAATAGAACAGTCAGCAGTGAATGCTTAATTTACATTTTGGAAATTTTAAGTAGTGTAAAAGTAGCTTCTATCAAAGTTCCATGTTGTTCTCATCTGGAAGGTGATCAAATACGCAATATTAAAGCAATTGCCCCTACTAGATCCAATTAACTGAAGCCAATTATGTGAATAATTAGAGCCATCTGTTCCTCCTAAAAAACACAAAACAGAGGCTAAACACCCTGCATCTGAAGTGCCTTCAAGGATCACCTCATAATTTGCTTTTTCTGAGCTGAGATGCTATAGCAGCAATCCACCATACAGGAATAAACTAGGCAAAGAAAAAGAAATAAGGTGTTTATCTGACAAAAAGTTAAATTACTATGTTATGTATGAGTGTTAAAACTTGAATGAAAACAAGATTTGGTGAGTTCTAATACCAAAAAAGTGACTCTCTGTTGCTAGTGTTGAAACGCTTTACTGGTTTTACTGATCACGTCACATGGTTTGGTTATTTTTAGTCTCCAGATGGTAAGCCTGCAGGGGTCATTCATGCATTGCCCTAATAACTTTACCCACTGCTTGCAGTATGAGTGAGTTATACATGTATGGGATAGAGTAAAATAAATTATCCAAGATTGAGATGTACCGATCATAATTTTGTAGCAGGTTTCTGACCTACTGATGCTACATTTTTTTTCAAAGCCATCTTCCAATCTATTACAATAATTTACATCTATTGCAATAGATTGGAAACTGGCAAATATGGCAAAAGCATATATAAACCAAATTTTTATTTTTTTATTGTAATATAAACATACAAAAAACTATTTGGCATATTTTTATTTTTATCCATATTTTTCTGGGCATATTCTCAACAGGTGTTTCATCTGTCTCCCACAAGGATAAAGTATCCGAACTTTCTGCACTCTTGAATAGCACTGAACAATTTAATGAAATCTGATTTTTTGTTTTCTTGAAGACTCATTTGTAAGAAAAAAATCTTTGATTTATTGTCAGATGTGCTGAATCGGTAAATCATTCAATAATTCATTGTAAATACACAGCAGCCTTAACAAGCCTTTCTATGATTGATCATTGATATGATCATTTATATCAGGACCAGGGACAATGCCAGAATGTGTGAAAGAAAGCAGCCAGTTTTAGCATTAACATGGAGTTTTGATGTTATTTCAAAAAGCAAAGACAAAATGATAAGAGAGTTTAGCATTTTGCGTAGGAGATAAAGGATGTCAGTTCAAAAGGATCAAACAAAGCACTTTTTTTTATATATCCTGTCTTCCAGCTTTCTGCTGAACTCTAGCTCACTGTGTAGCAATGTAAATGGACAGCTGGCGTATTACAAAACCAAATACATGTCGGTTCAACAAAATTTTTACAGCTTTTGGGATTCTTCTAGCTCTTTATAAACACCTTAATTGTATAGCCAAGGTGAGATGAGTCTTTTACCTGCAGTACCCATTCCCATACCTAAGGATGGTGTCACTGCAACCTGGTAACCCATACCCAAGGCTGTGTTCACTGATCGAACAAAAAAATTTATTGTTAGTTTCCAATGGGTCGATCACCTATCTGGATCGGTCAAGCATCAAATCAGCTAGTTACGCCCAGGGTAAATTTCTTGGTGCATCTTTGTTGAAGATGATTTCCTTCTAAACAACACAGCTAATCTCTGGTGTGTTCTGGCTGTAGTTTCAAGCTGAATGACATCTTAATGTTAATATGGAAAAGAAATGCAGACATTAATTTACATAAATTCTGTGCAGGTTTTATGCTCAGGCAAGTGTCTTTCTGAAAAATTATGTGCATCTCTTCAAAAATGATTTTAGGCTGTATCATCTGGGCCATACAAGAATGGTGCAAATAAATTGTAGTGTGGGCCTTTTGCTTTTGAAAGACCTTTCTTTTGCAATTGGGAGATTGTTATCATTTTACTTAAGTTGAGTTAATTTAGTTAGTTGTCTATTTTTCTCTTACACTTGGTTGCCATTTCCATAATATTTTCACTCTGTCTTTTCCCTTTTAGCGTGCCATCAGTAATTACAGCAGTTCCAGATGAGAGCCTTTGTCCATCTCTGTCACATCTCCCAAATAGTTTGAATCTCATGTACTCTTAGAAAGTGACAATTTTGATCATTCTGGCATCCTTTCACAATTTTTGTGTTTCAATCTAAACAAACAACCAGAAAATGCCTTTTAGACTGACCTCTGAGGATGACAAAGCCTCTGTCACCGATAGACACAAACCCTGAGAAAACAAGCGACATAGTGATTTCCAATAGAAATCCACACAGCCTCTACACTTCAGCGGGCCCCTCAGGCGATCCGTCTGCTGGCAGCCAATTGTCAACAGGGAAACGGATCTGACTCTGTAGTGTCTGAAACTCCTCTTGTACTGCTTGTGCACCATATGCCATGTAGCTGACGCCCTGCAATCCTTTATTTTTATAGAGCTTTGAAGAGGCAAAATTATTAGTTTGCCAAACTGTCATCAGATTCTGAGAAGAGGAATTTTGTATGGAGAGGGTATAATTTGTTTATAAAAATAGCTTGGAATTTTTTTTTTTTTGTTTGTTTTGTTTTGTGTTCAAAGTTAAAAAGTACATGCAAATATAAATTTTTCTGTGATAATGAAAGAATCTTGGTGGGTAAGCATTAGAATGTCTTGTACTTGTAACTTAGATCATAGCAATATAAACAACCCTTTTGATTCCAGTAAGATATTAATCAGCATAAAACCTTTGACTTCCAGAGTCCATTTTACAGTTTTGGCTCCTGCCAAACTCAACAACTTGACATTTTTTTATTGTCCATTTATACATTATACAGCACTGTAAAACAGTTGCCACCTCACAGATTGTGTCTGTTTTTGCTTGTTTGACAAACTCAAATGTTTCAGATCAATCAAATTGTATTTTTAGACTAATATAACCTGAGTAAACACAAAACTTATGATTTCATTAGTAAAGAGAAAAAGCTATTCAAACAAACCTGGCTCTTTGTGAAAAAGTAATTGCTTCCTAAACCTAATAGCTGGTAACTGGACAATCCCACCCATTCTGGTTTGGTAACCTTTTCCAGACTGATAGACGTCAGTGACTTTGTTTCTCATCCGTTTGTGACTTTCTTTCCATTGGGGCTTAGTGTGTTACTTTTTGAGACCTTTAGGCCTACTTCATACCGCCAGACAGCTCAGGTTAATTTTGTCATATATATATGAAGAAATCTGTAAGGGGGGATACTTTTTACAGCACTTGTTAATGATTATTGTACAAAATTTACTTTGTATTGTATAAATAACTACACAAAATCCATATCCACCATATCCAGAGACAGTAAGTGGCTTTCTTAGCAGCTTTCACACTTTAGCACAGCTTTAAAACAGTATCCTTACTCTTACTTACAGCTTGTTTCCTCCTCATTCTGTGGACCTTGTGCTTTCTCATTTCTGTTTAACCAAATCTGGATTATTTTGAAAAATAATATAATAATATGGTTGCACGGTTCTTCAACTGGGGTTTATGTGTGTGTGTGCTGTGGAGGTCTGTGTGTGGCCCGGGGGCAGTATTTCAGGGGGGGGGCAATGAAACTCACAATTACACAAATGACACCACAAGAAAATGGCCTCCTGATACTGCATCAAAATGAAAATGTTAATCATATTAATTAGACAGCTTACTACAGGAAGGCTTTTTTGTGTGCAGCATGCTGAACTACAGATCCCCACAGTTTGACAACTCTAGATGAATAAGTCATATCCCAAAGCTATCCATATTTCATCAAACACTCTCATCTAAAATGGAAGCTGTTCTCTAGCTCATGCCCTCACCTGATAGGGGCTGTCTCATCACCCTTGTCCAGCCACTCTTGTGGAGGGATGATGTACATGCACCATAAACCCCAGTTGTAGCCGTGGGCAGCATTGGCATACTGTTGCACCTCAAAGGTGTTGTACTTGATGTTATCTATGGCAGGAAGAATAATGCGTGTGTGATCCTCCTTCATCCGGGTCAGAATGGGTTCAGCCCTTTGGAAAGAAAATGACAGCAAAATGTTAAAAGCTGACCTTTTTTAATAACTCATTTAGAAGCTTCACAGCACAGTTAAAAGGTGAATAAAGGGAAAGAGAAAAGCAGTTGGTACTTGGCAAATTATAGTGTGATGCTTACTTAATTTCTGTCATCCGAACATTATATTTCTTAACTGAGATAACCTGTATTGGAGCAAAAAAGTGAGGCTGTCCTGGAGAAACTGGTTGGGACAAAATATCTGTCACTGTCAAGAAGAACAGATAAAAGAGACTGCAGCATCTGAAATGTCATTGTTGAGTGAGAAAGTATAACACTGGTGAAGCAGTGCAAAGTTTTAAATATATATATGAGATTGATTTTAATACGTTTAATCAAGGAATAAACTGCGACTCAGTAGTAGCTCGGATCGGTATTTGGTAAAAACCACTGGATTGGGTCATCCTGAACTTCAACTGCTTTTCAGTGGCAGGACTATATAGAAATAAGAATATTTTCAGCATTCTGCAACACTTCCAAAATGTTTAAGTCTTACAAAATATTTTTTCTATAGAAAAACACAAGAAAAACAGTCAATTTGGCTAACCTTTGTATTTAGAATGACTATTTTTCATGTGGTTTTCTCGAAATAATGAGAAAAATTTCATTTTATCACACAAAACCAAACTCAGCATATTTATTCATGATTGGGAGATAACATTTTGTTTCACATGAAAAAAACTATTTTCTTGAAGGAAAATTATTTTTGAGCTGGCAAAACTGTTGTAATTGGTGCAAAAATCAGTACTTCTTGTCCTCCATTCAGTTTAATCACTCAGTATTACTGTGCATTGGACTAAGTTATTTAATGTTTGTGCTTCTACAGGGCTTTCACAGGCTACACGTATGCAAATGCATCCCATTTAAGTACCATTTATAAACTACATAATCCATACTAAACGGCCAGGACAGAGTTCTAGTTATCTTGAGAAAACTTCACTACATTGCTCCTTCTGGTTTGAACCCAAACAAACCAGTTTTCTTTCACAGAGGCCCCACCTAAACATAGGGTACCTCAAGGCTCCACTTTAGGGCCCATTTTATTTTCTTATTATGTGCTTTTACTGGGGTCCATTTAAAATAAATCTAATTTTACTTTATTGTTATGCAGATGACATCCACATTTATTAACCTTCATAATCTGGTGGAGCATAGTTTATTAAAAATCTGCAGAAGTGCTTACATGATGGTAAAAAATGGATAGAGCTGAACTTACTTAGCTTAAATGAAAATAAAACAGAGGTCACTGGGTTTGAGAAAAAATACCTGCGGACAGTATGCAGTACTGCTGCTGGCTACTTGGCCTCATCAGGCAGTCCTTTTATTAGGAATCTCTGGGTTATTTTTCATAACTTCAAATTTGACAGACAGTTCAGTGCAGTATCCCAGCCTAACTTTTATCTTCTAAGGCTAATTAGCAAAGTCAAGCCTTATCTTCCTCATTATGCCCTTGAAAGTGTCATCCATGCTTTTGTCTTTTCTAGACTGGAGTAATGCAGCTCCCTTTATAGTGGGATTAACCAGTGTCTTCTCCACTGTCTCTGTCTGGTCCAAAATTTTGCTGCCCACCTATTAACAGAGACAGGACGAGCTGTGAGCACATTACCCTAATATTGCTTTCTCTTCACTGACTGACTGTTTCTTTTAGAATTGTTTATAAAATTTTACTTTTAGTTTTGAAATGTTTAAATGGTCTGGTAACTCCTTATCTTTCTGAGCTCCTACATAGTTATCATCCTGGTAGAGCTCTGAGATCCTATGTTCAAACGCTCCTGGTTGTTCCAAGACCTCCAGTTTGTGCTTCTACAGGGCTTTCACAGGCTACACGTATGCAAATGCATCCCATTTAAGTACCATTTATAAACTACATAATCCGTACTAAACGGCCAGGACAGAGTTCTAGTTATCTTGAGAAAACTTCACTACATTGCTCCTTCTGGTTTGAACCCAAACAAACCAGGAGAGAATAAAGTAAAATTTCCAAAACAGTATTTTGGCTTCAGCATTGCAGTGAGAAATTTGGACACCGTAACAAAGGAATTAGAATATTCCAGCACAAATTTGTTTGGATTATGTATCTTAAGGATGGAATTAAATACAGTATAGAATGTGACTACTTGTGCAGTAACAGAAAGATCTGTTGAAAACCTGCATAACCTAATTATTAGGAATTAAAAGCCAAACAGTAATCAGTTTCTCTCAGTTATTGTTTTATGAACACCTGCCTGGTGCAGTGTTGTCTTAGACACACCTGCCAAATGAAAATGGAAGAAGTAAAGGCCTCAAATTTCTTTAGAAATGTTGAAGAAAACAGTTTAACTGAGTATCAGGCTGCTGTCAAAAATGCTAAAACCCAGTTTATTTATAATTTGGTGTCTGAGAATATGAGCAAGCCTAGAACTCTTTTAAATTCTCTGGACTTTTGAATCCTTTTGGTTCTTCTAACCTGACTCCTTCTATTTCATTTTGTGAAAGGTTTTAAATGTTTTATTGATAAAGTGGGTGCTCTTAGGTTTTATCCTTACTCTGCACCCCTGATCCTGCTATTTCACCTTCACCTCCTGCTGTTTTAGAACGTGCCTTGTCTGCATTTAAACATGCCGTTGTACAACCTCTTCTTAAAAAGAGCAACTTAGACCCTAATGTTCTCTCAAATTTTAGGTCAATTTCCAAGCCACCTTTTCTTTCAAAAATTTTAGAGAAAGTGGTTTATCTTCAGTTACAGGACCATCGAATGAGAAGTTTCAGTATGGTTTTAAGTCATGTCACAGCACTGAAACAACTCCTCTCGGGATGTGCAATGATTTACTAACTGTTGCTTTTAACTGGTGCTTCTGCTGTTTTAAATCTTCTTGATGTCACTGCTGTCTTCAACACAGCAGATATTGAAATTTTATTATCTCGATTGGAGAGGTCTGTTTGTGTGAAGGACACAGTACTTAAATGGTTTCAGTCCTACTTGTCAGATTGGAGTTTTTCTGTCCAACTTGGACAGTTTTCTTTCACAGAGGCCCCACCTAAACATAGGGTACCTCAAGGCTCCACTTTAGGGCCCATTTTATTTTCTTATTATGTGCTTTTACTGGGGTCCATTTAAAATAAATCTAATTTTACTTTATTGTTATGCAGATGACATCCACATTTATTAACCTTCATAATCTGGTGGAGCATAGTTTATTAAAAATCTGCAGAAGTGCTTACATGATGGTAAAAAATGGATAGAGCTGAACTTACTTAGCTTAAATGAAAATAAAACAGAGGTCACTGGGTTTGAGAAAAAATACCTGCGGACAGTATGCAGTACTGCTGCTGGCTACTTGGCCTCATCAGGCAGTCCTTTTATTAGGAATCTCTGGGTTATTTTTCATAACTTCAAATTTGACAGACAGTTCAGTGCAGTATCCCAGCCTAACTTTTATCTTCTAAGGCTAATTAGCAAAGTCAAGCCTTATCTTCCTCATTATGCCCTTGAAAGTGTCATCCATGCTTTTGTCTTTTCTAGACTGGAGTAATGCAGCTCCCTTTATAGTGGGATTAACCAGTGTCTTCTCCACTGTCTCTGTCTGGTCCAAAATTTTGCTGCCCACCTATTAACAGAGACAGGACGAGCTGTGAGCACATTACCCTAATATTGCTTTCTCTTCACTGACTGACTGTTTCTTTTAGAATTGTTTATAAAATTTTACTTTTAGTTTTGAAATGTTTAAATGGTCTGGTAACTCCTTATCTTTCTGAGCTCCTACATAGTTATCATCCTGGTAGAGCTCTGAGATCCTATGTTCAAACGCTCCTGGTTGTTCCAAGACCTCCAGTTGTGACTTGAGGAGACAAAGCCTTTTCAACTGCAGCTCTGCAATGGTCTCCATCTTTCTGTGAGGTCTGCCAGAACTCTTAATGAATTTAAATCTCTTTCAAAAACTCAACTTTTTACACTGGCAATTAACTCAAGAGAGCATGATCAGTAAGCCAGTCCTTGCATTGTCTTTTGCCGTTTGTCATTTATTTTATTGTTTTTTTTTTATTGTGTTATTATTTACTACTTTTTTTTAATGACTTCATCTCATATTTGTTATTCTGCTGTGCAGCACTTTGATTGCCATATGGTATGTAAAGCACTCTATGAATATTTTGATTTGATTTGGTATTGAAGAACCATAGACGAAGGAGTGAATTCACACACTGATGTTTTCAAGCTCTACACACATACAGAATACACAAATAACTTCTCTCCAGAATACAAGAAGTTACTAACAAAAAACATTAACTTCCAGTTAAAATACCTTAGTCAACAAACCCTTTAACTAGGGCATTAACATTCAACTAAATGACTAAGTAAAAATGAAAAGAATAACAAAAGCTAATAAACTACAAGTTAAAAAACAACCATAAAAGCATAAAACTCAAATCACTAAATTGATGCAGGGATTCCACAGATCAGTATGTATATGAATATTTAAGAAACAAGGTCTGTTTTGAGGAATTTGGAATGAGACAAAATTAGCTGCACGGTGGTGCAGTTAGTAGCACTGTTGCCTTGCAGCAAGAAGGTGCTGGGTTTGATTCCTGGACAGGGGTCTTTCTGCATGGAGTTTGCATGATCTCCCCGTGCATGCGTGGGTTCTCACCGGGTACTCCGGCTTCCTCCCACAGTCCAAAGACATGCCTGTTAGGTTAATTGGTTTCTCTAAATTGCCCTTAGGTGTATGAATGAGTG
>JAHUTJ010025271.1:14424-28809 GCA_036250325.1 Characodon lateralis
CATGGTTGTTTGTGTGTTGCCCTGCGATGGACTGGCGACCTGTCCAGGGTGTACCCCGCCTCTCGCCCATAGACTGCTGGAGATAGGCACCAGCTCCCCCGCGACCCACTGTGGAATAAGCGGAAGAAAATGACTGACTGACAAAATTAGCTTTAAACTAAATAAGAGTGGGCTGCATGGTGGTGCAGTTGGTAGCACTGTTGCCTTGCAGCAAGAAGGTCCTTGGTTTGATTCCCGTCCAGGGGTCTTTCTGCATGTAGTTTGCATGTTCTCCCCGTGCATGCGTGGGTTCTCACCGGGTACTCCGGCTTCCTCCCACAGTCCAAAGACATGCCTGTTAGGTTAATTGGTCTCTCTAAATTGCCCTTAGGTGTATGAATGAGTGTGTGCATGGTTGTCTGTGTGTTGCCCTGCGATGGACTGGCGACCTGTCCAGGGTGTACCCCGCCTCTTGCCCATAGACTGCTGGAGATAGGCACCAGCTTCCCCGCGACCCACTATGGAATAAGCGGTAGGAAATGACTGACTGACTAAATAAGAGCAACAATTGGTATATGTTCAAGCCACCAGTTCACAATGCAAAGCAGAAGGGAAAATAAAATATTATTTTAATAAAATAATATTTTATTAATAATTTGCTGAATTAGAAATCAACAACATTCTGGACAATTGATTATTAATGTTGTGTTAACTAGCTATCACAGAGTAATGGACTACCTTAAGCAGATATAGACTCACAATAGTTGTGATGATGTCACATGGGGACTTAACGGTTTAGCTACAACAAAGACAATATCGGCTGCAGCACTATTTGGACACCCCTCAAGTTCTCTTTAAAAAGCAGAGCTTTAGCATTAGGGATTACAGAGACACAATTTAGCATGTTTAGGGGACTATGCAGATGTATTCTATACAGGATAGTTTGAGGCGATAAAGGGAAAACAGTGATGAAAATAATAAGCTCACGTTACCGGAGAAAACCAAATAAATAGCATAAATGGCAGTTTGTTAAAATAAGAAAGAAATAATACTTTTCTCTGTGGAAAAGCTAACTATCTCCCAAGAGGTTTATTTTATCAGGAAGGCCGACTCAGTTTATCTAACTGAAGCCAGCTCTTAAAATACAGTAACAGATGGATGGACCTTCTAGCCATCTGCTAAGATCCTAAGTTTCAAACTGCTTCCAGTTACACACCCAGTCGAACTGTTCTGCAACCAGTCAACTGGCATATAAAACCATAATGCAAAATCCAACACATGTAAACCTTTGACCTGCATTTTTATGTTTATTAAAAAAAAAATACACATTTAAAGTTATAAGTGCAAAACATCAATTTGTACATTTTGTTTTCTCATTTTGTTTTGCTTAAGAAATTATCCTTTTTCTTAAAAAAAAAAAAGCTTATCTTCTTTTACATTTTTCTTTATTCAGTACATCATTAATAGTAGCAGCATTAGGTCTGTTAACTGACCCTTCAAAGGCCACACTACAGTACTGCCAGAGATGTGATCCTATTGAGAATTAAATATCTATATTTGATGTCTGCGTCTCTTGGTTTCTCATCAACACCATAAGCCGTTCAGTAACCTCCTTCAGCTATTTAAAACTTCTGTTTAGGCCAAGAATTCATCCTTCTCGTACAAGCTAAACTTGTTAAATCTAATGCTGAAAAACGATCTTCGAACAAGCTCCTCTTAAATGGAAAATACTACAGGATATACCCCCTCCACACACACACACACACTTGAATGGAAATGAATGAGTAACCAATGAGTAGTGAATGGAAACTCAGAGAGTAACATTTTGGCAGTCCATGAAGGACAATGCACATTTCTCTCAATTTTTAACATGTAAGGTAGCGTTCTTTACTGTTGCGTGAGGTTTACTTTAAGTGCAAATGTTAACACTTGCACTTTAGAACGTTTTATACGCCTAACAACCTTGGCGCCACGTTTCCCCTCAGCTCCTGCAAAGGAAGCTGGTTTTCTTCAAAGTCAAAAAGATGTTTTGTACATAAGAGCTTTTTCAGCTTGCAACAGAAATGCTGTTGTCCTACCCTGTCCAGCTAAAGAAAGTTAACTTTTATAAAAGTGTCAGATAACTGTTTTTTCCCCCCATACTTTCTTCCTTTTTTCCTTTAAGTGAAAAGTCTGTCAAGGTTTTCACTTGTGCTCAGCTTTTCCTCTGAAAGGAACAGTGCAGTGCACCAAACACTTTATATAAATCAAAAATGAGCTCTGAGGTTGAGAAATCAGATGAGTAAGATTAGGTATTTAAATAAAAGACATAACACATTATAGTCAAACTTCCATGAAGTGTTCAGGAAATTAGGGCAGAATTTGGAGGATGTTTCCAGCCTATGCAGCAAAGTGAGAGCAAAGTGTAAAGCAAGCAGCTGCCTAATACTCTTCTGCATCTCTGCCTTTTGTTTCAGTGCCAAAGAAACATAAGATAGCATCACTAAATTACATATTTCACACAAGTCAAGTCAAGTTTATTTATAAAGCGCTTTTCAGCAACAAGGCACTCAAGAGCTCTATAATAACATACACAATTTGGTCACTTAATAAGTCACGCTACAACAGACTTTTTTAGACATCTTGAAAACATCTGCTGCATGACCTCTGCAGTTTTCGCTACTCGAATCGACCAAAGCTCAAATATCGCGGGAGTGATAACAATATCTAATCTCACACCAGGCCATACTGTCTGTGTTGATGAAGATCCACTCATCTCAGCAGGCCAGACTCTTAAAACTGAGATTTAAACTGACAGCTTGAACTACTTTCTGATTATTACAACTAATAACTATCGAACTACTTGGGGGAACTCATAAAGCACTGGAATGTAGTTCCCAGATGGTCAATTGATCCTTATATATGAAAAAAGGAGATTGTTACATCAGGACAAAATTAATATACACAGTCCTGATGGAGTAGAACAATGTGGGAAAACTAACTGCAGACGAGTGAAGAGTTTGAGCTGTATGACAGATGACGTATTCAAAATGACATTTTGACCAAACCAGATTGAATGCTGGAAGAATGACTGTGTTTTAATTTACAGTTTTGTCACAAGCGGCCATACATCACTAAGCCAAATCACAGAAGACTGAGATAGTCACAGATGCTTTTAAATCCCTGTGTAGGGTGCCGGTGTGTTAGAAGCTCTTGCTTCTCAGAAAACATTTTTTTCTGACTTTCTCTTCCTCAATTGCAGTACCAAACACCATATTCATTTCATTACCTCACATTCAAGTTATCTCTGCCTTCACCTTGGGTGGCCATTGTGTTATGTACTGATGTCTGAGTTCTGCATTTGCTCATTTTTTGTTTTATGTATTTCTTGCAGTGGTGGATGATGGTCTTTCAAGGAGGGGACGCTCAATTTCAAGATCGCTGATTCGCTCCTTTCACCGTCAATCAAAAAGGGGATTCAGCCTCAGACAGATCATCCAATCATCATGCAGAAGCTGAGCGTCCAGGCCAGCCCACTGCCCCATAGACCCCCAGAGACGCTGAGCGTCCGATGGGCGGGACAAAGCCCAGCATTTTTCCTTCGCTATTGAACTCACTGTCTAAAGCACTGTGATGCTTCAGGAATAAGTGAGAGGAAACCTGCGTCGTTACCATTGATAAGAAGCTGATTCTGAACAAAAGTTGAGCGTGTTGTAGCACAAATTTAGTCAATGACATGTACACACAACAGCATATATTTGATCACTTACTTTTTGACATTTTAGGGGAAGCTGAGCTTACCTTGCAGTCTTAGAGCAATCGCCACTGATGTCTTGATATCAGGCATGTGAATGAATGGTCAAAATATACAATGCACTAAAACAGTCTGCAATTCACAATCTTAAAAAAGATATGAAAATGCTGATGAAACACAGAGTCCTTAAACCGTACACAGGCAGTGTTTCATGTTTCCAGCAGTTAACAAGGATGTGACGGTAAAAAAAAAACAGTCAACCAACTTTAGATGTTTTATGCTCAATTAATGTAAGTTTTACAGTGTAAAACATTACTTACTCATGACAAACTCTTGGCGTGCTTTAAGATTAATGTTTAAAGGTTAAAGTTTTTCACAAAAAACTTTTTTTATTTTACTTCCTTTTCTTTATTTTACTTCTAAATAATTAATATTTTACCATCTTGGGGTACTATGTCATCAAATATTAGGCAGTAAAAAAAAGCTGTTTAACTTTATTTAAGCAAAAACTTTTTTTTCTCAGGTACTGAAGATTTTACAGTGCAAAAATGCAATCAGAAGGAAACTTCCTCAGAATTAATTGCAGTGTGAGATGTTAAGGTTGACAGAACAAAAAAAATCTAGTACATTTACAAGAGGTTTTTTTTCCTTTTGAAGAGAAAATGTATTTCAATGAGCTCACACATGGATGGCGAAAAATTGCTACAAAAATGAGAGCTATTTTTTAATTTTGTGATTAAGGTTGAGCTTGCAAGGAAAAATCATGGAGGCTCAATGTAAGATTTTAAATTCATTCAATAATAAAACACGAACTACCAAATTACATTTTAGTAGTATCATAAATTTTAATAGTATCATAAATGTTATGTTATTTGGTTTTCATGTAAAACAACAGGTCTTCTCAACTTTAGACAAGTACAGAAAGGTAAAATAAGTCTTGCAAGTTTTAATTTGCATATATTGAGTGCACATGGAAAAGAAATTAATATGGAAAGTGCTTTTAACCATTTTAAATCTTTGACTGTGCTACCAACCACTGTAAGTTTTGCTCCCAGTCTCACAGAGTAGCTTCGACATGCATATTTAGAGCACATAATAAAACTGGCCAGTCTTCTGCCTCCCATGAAAGAAGGTGAATTTCAAGAAGGTAAAGTGGTCTGCACAGAATTTCAATTCATTAGAGCGTCTGGATCCACCTGGAGCAAATAGCAGCTTTCAGAGGCAGGGTCTTAGAGCTCAATGTGAGAATCTGCACTCATTCAAAAATATTTGGCCCCGGATGTGGTTAGATGCTAAACAATTGTGAAAACAGCATAAATCTGTGTGTCTTCTATGGTTTTGGAGGTCAGCCTAGCCTGGGTTCTGAAGCTCTTAGTATTGTTAGAGCTTTGTCATTCACTTCAATTCAGCTACTCCAGCCCAAAGAATGGTGGGAACATAATTTACTTTTGCCAAGAAAAAAAGCTATGTGCAATGAATTTAAAGTATCTCTGCACCTGTATGACTGCTAGCTACTAAGTACTGTTTCATATTTACAAAAACAATATACTGTGTCCCACAAAAGTATGTATACACCTCACATTTTTTTCACTTTAAAATCACAATCTTCAATGTATTTTAGCAGGTTTTTATATTATATATCTAATAACACAAAGTAGAGCATTTTAAATGTCAAAAATTAATTGTAAATGATATCTGATTTTCAAAGGTTTATGAATATGCATATGTAATGAGTCTCCTTTGCTCTAAAAGGGCAAAATAAAATCCAGGGCTACTAACTGGGATCTAGACTAGAAATCACCTAATTATTAAATACATTTCGACCTTGTGTACTTTAATCTTGGTATAGAATCAGCTGTTCTGTAGAGGCCTAAGAGGTTTCTTTAGCACTGACAGGGAAGCAGGTCCGAGTTGATGAAAGAATGGACAGAGCTCAATACAGGGAGAAAACCTGTTAGAGGCTGCATACGACTCAACACTGGGAATGTTCATCATCCAGTAGGACAGCAACATACAGCCTGAGCTACATTGCAATGGTTTAGATCAAGGCATGTCCATGTGTTAGAATGGTCTATTCAAAGTCCAGATCGATATCTGGACTTTGAATAGAAAATAGACTTCCTCTTCATCTAGACTGACAGAGGTTAAGGTATTTTTCAGGCTGTTCCACGCTGTGTCAACACCTTAGCAAAACACTGTAAAATATAGCTGAGAAATATTAGGTACATACATACAAAACAGGAGGTTGATTTGACTCAGTTTTATCTTCATAAATTCCCGTTTGTCTTGTCCTCAGATATTCTTACTCAGTCATAAAGGCAGTGGCATGTTCAAAATTCATCAAGGTCTTGCTATCTGATGCATGACACTTATTACAACCTCCCTGAAATGACAATATTATCTTCAGCATATAGTCAGCATTGAGCAGATGTTACTCTGGTTATCATTAATTGTTAATAACCGAAAATTTAACTGGAGAAGCCAAATAAATATCAATTTCCCTGTGCTTCCGACCAACCACAGTATTTGAAGCTATGGAAACAGTTGGCCCTAATTATGGCAACCCTTGCTTTCTACTAATCTGCTTATTTACAGCATGCTACTGTTTAGAAGAATAAAAAGATGGTGTCACAAGGTTAAATCATTATCAGGTGTTGGCAGGGATGGTCTCATAGTTGATGCAATACCACAGTAACCACAAGCTACAGTTTTATATCCTCATACTAAAAGCAAAGCAGAGGTGTGTTATTCAGACTCCATAGTTGCTGTGGTGAAAACCACCTACCTCTTAAATCTTCATGAAGCAGCACGGTGTGAGGGAATGGAAAACTGCTTTCAAATGCACCATACAGCACGATGCAAATATGTTTTCCTTAATAATAAGGTAAATCAGCAATACAATCCAGCTGCAAATGTACAGCCCCCTAGAGGGAAACCCTTTGCCAATGAATCACAGTGCTGCAGCTAAGAGCTGACAGTGCTGTGTCTGGCTCAGTATGCAGAGGCAGTGAGTGCAAGGTCATTGAGGGAGATTCACCACAACATCTCAGCAATCATCCATCTCACTTATCAATGCATGTGCCATGGTGAATAATCATATTATGATAAATATGTATTCTTTCCATTCTAACAAACAGAAACTGCAGATAACACGAGTAAATCTATCTGAATAAAGCAAAGCAGAATGTTTGCAGGTATACAACAGAAGATAAATTCACACACATATACATTACACATACACACACGCTCTGATATAAAGCACCACGGATATGCTTCTTGAATATGCCTGTCATCTTCTCCATCGCTGTATCCTTTCACCCAGCAGGTGCACTTGAACGGAAATCACAACGAAATAATTTTTCTTTGACTTCTGTAAATAAAATCTCACACAAAAGCAGATCTAAAGGCTGACATATCCATAGAGCTGGGTGCAGGTTGTTTTCTCTCCTCCTCCTTCTACTTTCCAGGGTGTAACCGACAGGTGCATCCTTCGCAACCTTGGCTCATTAAGACTCATCAGGAGGAGCTTAAAGAGGAGCTGGTTTCCTGAAACAGATGTCAGATTGTTTTGCTTACATGAGTGGTAATCAGGCTCTCATCTCTCTGTGTTCCTTGCTCCTTGAAGCTCTGAAACAAACTTCTCTTGTCTCCCATGACATAAACCAAATCATTTTGTGTCCTAGTTCTGGACTCCAGTGATTTGCTTTTGGTTCCTAGCGTCTGTGTAGAGAATATCTACCTGGATCTGTGTCCTTCTTGCGGCCGGTCCTCCGTCCACTCTCCTTGTAACCAAGTTCAGAATCCTTACCTCTGACTCCACTCCACTCACCTGCCTACTGCCAACCTGAAACTCTGTCCATATTGACATATTATACAATAAATCCTTTTCTGACCTTTCACTGTTGTGTCATTGTTGCTTGTAGCAGTCTTCTATCTTAGAACATGACAGAACACTCTGGCCAGCAACACGCTCTTTCTGAACAAGGAATCCTTCTGGGACATCATAACTCCATCATACAGTCTTTGGTTGAACAACAAGCTTCCACAGTTCATGCCATTAATAACATATCTAATCAAATTCCCAATATAACAGCTGGAGTTTTTAATAACAATCCATCTTCTCCTTTTAAGCCTCCTACTCTACCACTGCCTTGCCCATCTCCCAGAGGCCGTCTCCTCCATTCTGGAGCCTTTTTCGGGGGAGATTGGTAACTGTTTTTGTTGGAAGAATGTATATAAGTTATCATTGCTCAGTTTAAATCATGTTTATGTTTGAAGTTCTACTCTAGCTAAGATGATTCTTTTTTGTTTTTGTTAGTGTGAAAAAGGGTTTGTGGAAGGTTAATGAATGCAGTCTGGAGTGGATCACTCCCTGGACATGACAAGCTTATACCATATATGGGATTGACCACTCTTTTAGGTTGAAATCTCTGTAAGAATTGGCTGAACCAATTCCTGCTTTTTGCTTGTTGGAATGTGAGTTGTAAATAAAAGGCTGGTGCAAGGATTTCTCCCTTTGTGAGAAGGAAGTCGCTGTTCTGGCAGAGGACTGTCTCACCCTTGCAAGTCAAACTTACTTGGTTCACTTGTGTNAATTCCTGCTTTTTGCTTGTTGGAATGTGAGTTGTAAATAAAAGGCTGGTGCAAGGATTTCTCCCTTTGTGAGAAGGAAGTCGCTGTTCTGGCAGAGGACCGTCTCACCCTTGCAACTCAAACTTACTTGGTTCACTTGTGCCTTTAATTACACTTGTCTGTATTTATCAGCTTTCTAACTCTAACAGTTCTCTACTTCAATGTACTCTAGTATTCAACCAATCTCTTTGCTCTTTTTCTGATGACACCAGCAAGATCACATGCTTAATTGGACTCCTGCACGAGAAAGCTTTAAGGTGGGATGAAGCTATTATTATGACAGCACAATTAATTTGTTTACTGACAATTTTTAAAGACTTTTAAACAAACAATTTCTCTGAAACTAAATGATGGAGGATCTGCCAAGAAGCTTTGGAATCTCAGACAGAGGAACAGATTGGTGGCTGAAATGGCAGCTGAATTCTGCACCATATTGGTCAAGTTGGAATACACTTAGTGAAATTCCTTAAGATGAACCTGCCAGCAGAGTCGAGCTACAGACACTAGATGATTTAATTAATGTGTCAATCCACATCAACATGCGAATCAGAGAAAAAACCAGAGAGAGACATCTCCATCCTCCTCGTGCCTCAAAATCTATTAATTCAGGAAGCACTGCCGTAACTAAAGCCAGAATCAGTTCTCCTTCGCCCCAGCAGGGGGCTTCTGCATCCATGCAAATTGTCTGGATATTGTGCTGGATATTAGCTTACTTAAGACCATTACTCACCAGACACAGCCTCTCCATTGTCTGGAAACAATCATGATATTTCATTTTTTGTTTTCCATACACAAGACTCCCTTGGTAGGTGAATTATGTTTTTGTGGCCAGGGGTGACCAACTGGTCTGACTTTCGCATGGAGTCCTGGAGCTCGTCCTGTTTACATCGTAACTGCAGGTATGATTTGCCCTTCTTTGTCTCGCATGGGAGCTGGATACTTCTTTGTGAAAAAAAACTGACAAAAAAGCTCAGACCCTGGATTGACTATAGGGGACTCACCATTAAAATTATATATTCTTTACCTCTCGTATCTCTTTTGAATCTGTCCACTTTGTGAAACATGACCTGCGCAATGCATACCATCTTGTCCACATCAAAGAAGGTGACAAATAGAAAATGGCCTTCAAGACCTGTAGTTCGTTTTAAGTATATGGTGATCCCTTTTGGTTAACTAATGCTTCTGCTGTTTTTCAGGCTCTATTCAAAAATTTTCCAAATGTTTTTGTCTTCATCTACTTAGATGGTATCCTCACTTTCTCTAAAGATCCACAGGAACACAGACACAACAGACAAGTCCCCCAGATACTCTTAAAGATTCTTTTCATTAAGGCATAAATTGTGAATGTCATACCACTTCTATAACCTTTCTTGGGAATGTTTACAAGGGTGGGCAGATTAAAATGGATCTCTGAAAGATTGGAGCAGTACAGAAGTGACCCGTTCCTACATCCGGGAAGCAGCTGCAGCTGCTCTTAGGATTTCCCAACTTCTACCGAAGTTTCATTTGAAACCTTTTGTATTGACTAGAGTCCTATGTCCTAAACCAGGGGTCTCCAATCTTTTGGTTACATGTTCCAAATTTGTCAAGTCAAAATTACTTGCAGAACATAAAATTATTATTTCTAAAAAACTAAAATAAACAAAAGTTCTATATATTATGAACTTTTTTACCTGCGCAACAATCAGTTATGCATCGAATGATTTAAGTGAGTAAATAAAGTAGTCATAGTTTTGGTAGGAAAGGAATGTGGAAATCACTGTAAATCCTAAAATTAAAAAGGGTTTTGCACGTTTATCTTCATAAAAGAAAGGCATCCAGTTTGCTAATTCTTTGGACTCGACTGAAAAAACATAAAAAGAAATTATTCTCAGCTGAAAGAAAATGATTTAGGATCTTTGGGTCAGGTTTGGTGTATTTAGCCAAGTTTAAAAAATGATTTAAAGCCTGCTTTTGAGTAAAAATCCTTAAATAGATGTGTTCCTATTTTCTATTAAATTAAAGAGAGTGCAAAAACGTGGTAATTAAAAGATAAATACTTGGTGAGAAACATTTTCCACTGTAATAAGATTTTACTCAGTCATAATTTTGCCGTAATTAAAAATAAAAAAGTTTCCATATGTATAAACCACCGGTGCTGGCAGCCCAAATCTGTGTAATTTTTTAACTGTAGTTGGGGCCACACAAAATTAGTTCTGCATATGGCCTTCAGGCCGCGCTTTTGACACGTCTTTTCTAAATTATGACAAAAGCAGGAAAAGCTATTGCTGCTGGTTGTCAAAGGTGTGTGTACATGTTTGTGAAGGTGGCAGCTGGGAGAAGAACAGTTCTTATGTTGGCAGCAGGTGAGCTAAGGCCACAGCCTGTTTGGCAGATGTGATGCTGGTGATGGACCAGTATGATAACTAAGATGACTGAAAGCTGGGAAGCTGTGTGGAGTGGAGAGCATGGATGTGGGGGTAGGAAATGCACGTCTATTTCTGGAAAGAACAGATTAGAAAACTGTTGTGGGAACCACACAGGTATCAATTATCATCTGTATCATTAGGCAATGATGCAGATTCTCATGAGGGGTGCTTCCTGGCTGGTTTGACTACAATTTGACTACTTCCACCTTCAGGTCTTCAATCTCAGTTCCAAAATTCTGTTTTTTGTGTCACACATCTGGGTTCTTTTTTTTTTTTTTTTTTGGGATTTCATGAGATTTAGTGACAGTGGGAAAAATGTGGAAAAAAAACAGTAACATGCTGGAAAAGTGTTGGTTAAAATGCAAATATGTGTTTGATGGCCAAAAACACAGAAAAGAAATTAAAGTTGTTATAGATTATATTAAAGAAGAAAAAAGATTTTTTGTTTCATCCTTGTGGGGCCCTGTCTGTGTAACTTGTTTCTGTTGTCAAAGTGCAGAGTAAACTAATGAACCTTCATGTCTGCACCAAGCAAGCAGCTGAGTTTTATTGTAATGTGTTTGTACTTATGCATTAGTGCAACAGCAGCAGGACCTCCTCCCTGATGTTCTTGGTAAAGTTGACTAAAACGCCTTTCACCTGTTTGCCTGGGTCTCAGCAAGTTTGGTATTCCTGCAGTAGACAACAGACAGACATCTATCTGACACACAGGAATAATAAAAATATGGTGAATTTCTGTTTTCTCTAACAGGCAGGGTTGGTGTCAGTGTTGCCTCGCCTCTGAATAAGGTTCTTTTAAAGGATCTCATTCACTCCTCCCTCTGATGGCACCAGCTCAGTCCTGGAGTCTCTGGATTAATAATTTCTTTATTTAAGTATATTATACACCTGGAAACAAAGTCCACTGTTGTTGCTTCCATATGTTAAATACTACATGCCATAACAGGACAGTTAGGAAAAGACTAAAGGAGTATGGCTTATTTTAAAGGCTGGAAAAAGGAAGCCTCTTCTTTGTAAAAGTCAGGTGCCTTTTATCAAATCTGCTGATTAACTGACCCTCATCAGTGTGAGCACCTCCATGAAAGCAGGAGTGTTTGGAGTTTGCTGGTCTGCAGCATACAGGTGTATGTTAACACAACACAAAGACAGAAAGACATCAGCAATGACATCAGAGAAGCAACTGTGGCTGCCCATCAATCTAAGAGGGAATTATGAGGCCATATCCACAACTACCTGAAGTCCATCGTTGTACAGAGAGAACGTTTTTCCACAGTTGGATTTGATCATTTAAGACAGCTGCAAATCTTCCCGGGAGGACGTCCCAGCAAAGTCACCCCAAGGTAAGAGTGTGCAATGATCAGAAAGAGAAATTACACAGAACTCAGAATATACAGGGCTCAGCTAGCATGTTAAAGTTTGTACCTACTGTCAGCCACAGTGGTGGAGAGATGGCGATGTGGACTTGGTTGCAGTTGAGGACCTTCGCACATGTGCCCTTCTATATACCACAGTAATGTAGATTTGAATGTGAAGACATCTGTCTGACAGCTGAAACTTGAACCAAACTGGTTCATGGAGCCATGGGCGGTTCTAGACAGGGGCCAACAGGGACCAATGCCCCTGCAGAACTGCTCATGGCCCCTGTACTAAAGACATAATACTAAATCAATTTCTTATGACAATATGCACTGGGACAGAAACCTTAGCTTATTGGTCCCTTGGACCAATTTCATTTTTTTCCTTTACAGTTTTACTTTAACAATGAATTAAACATTAAGGTGATGCACTCTTAGCCTCATCCTTAATGAGATAGGATCACAGCTGTCATCTGCTAGATCAGGCGTCTGCAACCTACAACTGCAGAGCCACAAGTGGCTCTTTGGTTCACTTCATTGATGAAGTGATGAAATATTGCCGTTTTTTTATTTTGTTTAATTCATTCATTCATTTTTTATTTTTTTTTTTACCGTGTCCTGTCCGGCAGAGTAGCACTCACACACACACACACACACACACACACACACACACACACACACACACACACACACACACACACACACACACGCACTCGCAGAAACACACACTCGANATAATTTTGCAATTGTGCAAATTCATTGTTATGCTAGCAACAGTGTACAATGACAAATAAACTTCTTATATTTTTGTTTTTAACCATGTCCTGTCTGGCAGAGTAGCGCTCAGAATTGTTGTCTGAGGGCCAAGAAAAAGCCCAACAGATTTACTTTCACAAGTGGAGCATTACAGTGAACGCTTTAAAGCTCTGCTTGATATTCATAAAAAGAAACTTTATTAGAAACTGCTTTGGGATTACTTCAATTGTTACGGACAGGGAGACAGAAATGGAAAGGAAAATAAAGAAGCACAAAAGAGAGAAAGGGGGGCAAAAAGGAAAATGGGAGAGAGGGAGAATAGAATGGAGAAAAGAAAGAAGGATGAAGAGAATACAAGATAACACCCTGCTTGCTTCTACACCTGCAGAAACGTTCGTATTACCAGTTTTTTTACGAAAAGGTGCACAGTACTTATGAGTGAAAAATGTGTTTAGTGGTAAATGCGGCTCAATATAGAACATTTGTGTATCTGTTAACACCTGTATCTAAACACCTGTGGGTCTGAGTGTGAGCGTGCATGTGCATACAAGGTTTCTCATAAAAATATGCAATAGTGATTGTGAGGAGCCACAGACCCGCCCCCCTGGACTGGGGACAGAAACGGAGGATATCCGAGCCACAGACATCCGAAGGCCCCGCAGAGCACAGGAAGCCCAGGAGAACCACCGCCGGGACTACCGTAACCCCCCCAGAGAGGAGCAGAGGAGAATCCCAGGGGAACCACCCAGCAGCCACAGTGCAGAAGCCCCTGGGAGCTGCAGCAATGAGCCCACAGGCCCTGCCGGCAGCCGTCTACGCCCGAGCAGATCTAGCCATGGACCCAGAGACCCGAGACCCTGGGACATATCACTCCCCAAGCAGTGGCCCGACCGAGTCTAGGGGTCCAGGCCCCGGCAAGCAGCCAGATTTACTGATTCATGGATGACATTCACTATTGCTGTGTACAATTTCAGGACTGCATTTTTTGAAGGATGTATTTGTAGGCCGATAACGTCCTGGATGAGAAAAGTTGTGAATAAAATTGGATATATTGCGCATTCTGTGAAACAACTGAACTTTTACAATGTTTTTAGACGAGAATGTAGTTGTGTAAACCTAAAATATATCATCAATTTATCAAGATATCGCTTAACTGCACAAATGCGCCGATGTGTTCGTCCGCTGCTCCAGCAACCAGCTCGCCTCGCCAGCTGTCAGCTGACCAGGTGGTTGAGGTGCGCTAAACCCAGAGAGAACAGCTAACTCCCAGCACATTGTTTTCAAACTCCTGCTGGGTTTCCCCAATGGGAGGAAGTTAAACAGATATAATTCAGTCAGATGAAATCTAATATTAATGTTTGGTTTATCTATTAATCTCTGGTTCCCTGACCATCAGCACCGGTTCCCCCCAAGGCTGTGTTCTCTCTCCTCTGCTCTTCTCCTTGTACACCAACAGCTGCACCTCCAGTCACCAGTCTGTCAAGCTTCTGAAGTTTGCGGACGACACCACTCTGATCGGACT